>VKKT01001871.1:54490-86049 GCA_008038995.1 Haliotis laevigata | reverse complement strand
ACTTGTTGGTCCCTGCCTGGCGCTCGGCATTTATGGGTACAACAAGGACTGGTTGGCTCGGATCAGTATAATGTGTCTGAGTGGGGTATTCATGCTTCACTGCGGCATGGTATCTCAGTGGGCTAGCACTATAAAAGCAGCTTCAGTCTGGGCTAGTGCAAGCAGCCGCACATACACCCACACACATATGCACGTTGTCATATGAGCGAAATATTCTCAAGCACGACGTTAACCCCAATTTCACCTCACCTCACCTCACCTAAACATGGTTTGATGGGTTTAGCTGAAATTGTGTAAAATGGCCATTAGACATCCATGTTTTATTTCAAAATGAAACATTTAAGAAAAAGACCTAAAGGGGTTGTGAGATGATCATCCTATCAAGATCCAAGTAAATTTAACTTTATTGGATATATATATGCCTGCTGGCAGCCAAGCTTGAAAATGCAAGAAATCATGCATCAACCATCTTAAACATCACCCAGTGTACAAATGACTCCAAACCTCTGCATACTTGTTCCCACCAGTGACACAGTGATGTGTTCATGGTGTTGAAATTTGATTTTGATGGTAACCTAGGCAGCCATTTTGGTGATCCTGTTTATGGCCATTACTCAAACAGTTTCTTTTTCAAAATAGTGAGTGGGGTACAAAATGTATGTTTACCTTCACTTGCTCCTAGGTTTGTTGGGGTATTTTTGTATAAGATTAAACTTATTTGTTGACTTTTCTTTTGCAATATTGTATTATTTACTTCACTTTGACTATGCTCTTAGTCATCTCAAAGGACACATTTGGCAAAAGGTCCTCCAATAAAATAGTCATCATGAAGGAACTCAACTTTGGCAGCATTTTATGTTAAATTCTCAGCTTTGATAAGTTTGTTGGACTTCAGTGCTTTAACACAGGATGTTTTGGAATGTCATTGCTGCCATCATCCTGTTTTAAGTGTCAGTCGTTTAAAGTGTTGAGACTACATATTCTAGCGAGTTTCAGTACCATAGAACTATTTTTTGTTAAACAGTTTATTCTTGAACATGGACATTACAGTTTAAAAACAATTTTCCAATGGTCAGCTGGTCTTGAATTAAATATGTAGCTTTTCTTGCACCTGAGAATCTGGACCTGGACCATAATTGCAACCATTTCCTGTGTATCCATATAACTTCAAATATGTGTAACCAGTATCTTCACTTTGTATCACTCACTTTATCCCTTCAAATTACAGATTGTCCTGGCCAGAGGATGGATCTCGTTTTCATCCTGGATACCTCCACCAGTGTCACAGAACCCAACTTCAGACTCATACAGGACTTCTTGAAGTTCTTCCTCTTTAAGGCTGATATTGATGGTGACCAAGTAAGAGTTGGTATTGTCATCTACAGTACCAAAGTGGCCATCCAGTTCCAGATGAGTGAATATATAGCAGACAAGAGAGGTGTTTACAAAGCTATTGATGCAATACCCTATATGTACGGAAGTACCAACACCTATGGTGGACTAAATGTAATGAGGACTCAGATGTTTACACCAGCAACTGGAGACCGACCTGATGTGCACAATGTCTGTATTCTCATCACTGATGGTGTGTCCAACATAAACTCCAGAAGGGTACAGCCTGAAGCTAAAAAAGTGAGAGCTCAGGGAATCCATGTCTACGTCATTGGTATTGGTCTGACAGACACGAAAGAAATTGATGGAATTGCCACACCCCCTCTTGAAGAGAACAGATTTACTGTCACTGATTTCAGTGACTTGAAGGTGATGAGGAATCAAGTGTTTGAATCCCTCAATAAAGGTTGTGGGGGTAAGTATTAATGTTTTTGTGAAAATGCTTCACCAGTTGTGTAAGTAAGCTTCAACAGATGTGTAAGTCTGAAATTTTATTATAGAACATCAACACAGAGCATAATCAGTCATTCAGTAAAGCTACTCCATACACAGTGCCGGGAACACAAATACTAATGCGGGTTTCCCATGACTCCACCTGTGAGAAAGTTAGGGCCCTCATATCAACTTCCAAGAAAATATGTCCTCATAAACATTTCAGCTGACTAGGAAAGATGGAGTGGTCAGACTCTCAGTCTCTTGTTTGGCTAACTGCATGTCATCATGCAGTAAAGGCATGTGTAGATTATTTTAGCTTTCGGATACTGGTTTCCATGACTAAATTGTATTTAGGTTGACTTGATATGACTGTAATGTTGCTGACTGAAGTGTTGAACAATGTTCTCACACTCTTGGTGTTATCATGATTGAAACAATAAGATGTTCATCATGTTATTCACTTTGACATTTCAAATTCACTTTCAGTGACAACTCTACCTCCCCCTAAACCATCACCTAAAGGTAAGTAATTAAACTAGCAATATGTGAAAGAAACTTAAGATAACAACACTTTATTATTTACACCACATATATGAAGATATTTGGTATTTGTTGTCGATGTGTCTGATTATGTTTCATCTGGATTAACTATGAAAGAAATGTCAAAAAAGATTTGGAAAGTTATCAGAATTCATGGCTGTGCACCAGTTGAGCTTATGGCATGCACATAAGCCAGGGGTTATACCACATTCCTTTCTTAACCACTGAACACAAAATAGCAGACACACAATTTTTGTCTTCATTAAAAAGGGGCATTGCGTTATCATAGAAAAGCTTAATTCAAGAAAAATGTACAAGAAATCAGCATTTCTTGCACATTAAAATCTTGGCAAGTAAAACATGACCATTATCAAAACCATCATACTCATAGCAGCCATATTAAAAGGCCCATTCATCTTCAATCTCTTCAAAATGTAACATAATTAGCCATGCCAGTATCTGTAGCAAGTAGTGGTCATGTTTTCTGTTAGGGGGATATAATGAATTCCAACCTTTATTCATCCTTTGGCACCTTTACAGCATTTTAGTTGCTGTTTTTCACAGTGAAATTGCTTTCATTGAAAAAGTGTCATAGAAGGTGCAAAACTGGAAAAGTATATCTTAGACCCCAATGCACACGCACCTGCTGCCACATTTCATCTTCAATGTCTTTGTACATTAGTGAGCAGTGATATAATGCTTTGCAAAAATGATGTTCAAGGCAAAACTTACCCCTCTACACCTTGTGGTAAAGAAAGTATTTGTGAAACAATTGGTGAAAGCCAGCATACTCTGTGCTGAGGCAGTCATAGCATGGGCAAGGGCCTTCAATTCTTAGAAAAGAGAGGTCTCAATGCAATGGACTGTTTAGAAGTTTAGTGACCTTGTCATCAACACTGACCCTGACATAGACCGTTTCAGTGGATTAAGCTTTGCAGGTTTACCATGTGCTAAACTGGGTGTCCTTTGGTACTACTCTACTGTTGAAGCTGAAATGTGACGTACACTTGATATGAATATGTTTGTTTTTTTAAATATTTTATGGAATATAAGTTTACCGAAAGTCTTACAGTCATTTGCTCAAGAACCACAAGAAAAGCAATAACCTTGTGTGAATTATAAGCATTAAAAATAGCTTGCAGGTTGGTCAACGCGTAATGACTGACATCTTCAGTGTTGTAGATGATGATGGTGTACTTCTTATACTAAAATATGGTGTACATGTAGTTTCTTTCTGTTTTTTTCTTTTGCACTGTGTTTGCTTTTACTTGCAAGCTGATGTAGCTTCCTATAGTGGAAGTGGAGTATCATAAGACATATTTTCATAATTCAGCTGAAGTTCAGCATTGTGGCTTATATGTTTGTGTTGTGTACTGTGTAATGGCTGAAATATATATATTGATGGAAATTTAATATATTGGATAAATAGATGCAGTCCTTCATAACCTCCCTAGAATGTCAGATTGGTTTACTGAAACATAACTTCAGCACAGACTAAATATGGTATCCAGCACATAAAAGGCCTTAGCATAAACAACTCCTCCCACAATGAAAATCAGTGCCTGATCTCAATAGATTGTGAATAAGCACAAAAGTCAGTGTAAAGAAGGACATTTTGTTCCTAAAACTTGTTTTGAGTTTGGTTTGTAGATTATTATAACACATTTCATTTTGTAGACAAGTCATGTACGATCTTGTATAAGAAAGGCCATATAACCATATACTGAAAGGGATGGATGGTACCAGTTCATATCCAAAAGGAGTTGAATTCTTTTGTTATTAATGTGTCATGTGTTTACCCAGATATGTTCTGATAATGTCACTGAGTTGATCAACATTTCTTTGCAGTTTGTCTTGGCCAGACTATGGATCTTGTATTTATCCTGGATACCTCCACCAGTGTCACAGAACCCAACTTCAGACTCATTCAAGATTTCTTGAAGTTCTTCCTCTACACTGCTGATATTGATAATGACCAAGTTAGAGTTGGCATTGTCATCTACAGTACCAAAGTGGCCATCCAGTTCCAGATGAGTGAATATATTGGAGATAAGAAAGGGGTTTACAAAGCTATTGATGCAATACCCTATATGTACGGAAGTACTAACACCTATGGAGGAATAAATGTAATGAGGACTCAGATGTTTACACCAGCAACAGGAGACCGACCTGATGTGCACAATGTCTGTATTCTTGTCACTGATGGTGTCTCCAATATCAATGCCAGAAGAACAATCCCAGAAGCTGCAAAGGCTCGAGATCAGAACATCCACATCTATGTTATTGGTATTGGTATAAAAGACACACGGGAAATTGATGGTATTGCTACGCCACCTCTAGAAGAAAACAGATTTACTGTAGAAGATTTCAGTGATTTGAAGAACATGCGGAACAAAGTCTTTGATTCCCTTAATAAGGACTGTGACAGTAAGTTTGTAATTTATGACACCAGTTGTCGAAAATTTGAATCATGAGTACTGGCATCTGTGTGTAATATCATTCCTCTAACCTTAACAGTTTTTCATATTTATCCCACTGAGATGCATATGGACAGACTGATAGATGGACAAACTCCATTCCTATATACCCCACAATATTGATCGCAGAGGATAGTTATTTTGATTTAACACTTAATAACTCATCCTTATTCATTTATGACCTAACTGACTGGATTAGTTGACTGAGTAAGTTGTTTTCACATTTATTAAGAAATTACTGATATCTTCAATTGTTTTTTATATCTGCATTATATTTAAAGATATTAAAATAATGTACTGAAGATATCCGAAAATAATTGACGAAATATTTGATTAATTTCTGATGTCCAAAATAAAATTACTGATATCAGAAAATATCAGGAAATGAATTACAGATATCATTAAAACATGAATTTTAAATCCAATACTTAAATCCAATATTAAAGGTAACATGCAGCGCAAAACACAACTTTGCAGATTCTGATACCTTTCGGTATATCCTTACAGTAACAAATTATAAAAATTGCAAATTCAACTTATAAAGTTGAAAAATAACGCGATGAAAGCTTTTCATATGTTATGACAGTAGTTATATAATTTCATTTGACTATTTCACCACACGTTCTTCTTACCAAGTCATTTTCTCAGTTCAATACTTGAAAGCAACTTCATTATTTAGCATTGTCAGAATTTCTAACTGTGATATAGATATGCCTCTGTCACAGACAAAACTCAATGTCTGTTTTATTGACACCTATGCGTCTGCCTGTCTGCTAATGACAATATGCAATACACAACTTCGATGACTGACTTTGAACTTAAAACCTATCAGGCTCTACACCATAAACAAAATGCATTGATTTATGGCTTGTGCACCTGGGTTCTGTCTCTGTTACATTATGTAATTACACAGTCAGGCAGGTGTAATACTTGTACACATGACATGTTATGATGTGTGTTGACTGCAAAATGTTATACACAAAAAATTAGCAAGTATTTACAAAACCCTACATCTCTATACACACACAAAGAGCCCTTAGTGTACCGGCAAAGGAAGCAGCCAATGAAAGTCCTCGTTACACTTGAGTGCATGCCCTTCCACTCTGAATATTGCACTTTTGATTTGCAATTGTACGCTTATAATTTTGTGTATTTATTATTCATAATCAGCAGTGTATATTATATGTCACAAATAAATGATAATTGTGCTTTAACTATGTTTATATTTTTGGTTGCATCTAAGCTTTAAGATATCAGCAATTTTTGTCATTAATATGCTTCATTATATCCTTAATTCTTTTCAAGATGTCATTAATTTTATTGCAGATATCTATAATTATCTCTATTTGAGATATCTTTAAATCATTTTAAGATATTCTCAGTTCAATTCAAGATATCTCTATTTTCATTCAAGATATCAGTATTCCTTAAAGGTCACATGCAACCTAAAATATCAAACATAATTAAAACAAAATTATCACTTATTTATGACATATAATATACATTGCTGGTTATGAAAAAACATAAAAACAAAATTATAAGCGTACAATCGCAAATCGAAAGTGCAATACTTTGTACTTGGGTTTTCTTCCCTAGAAACGAAACAGCCGGGATACTGAACCCAGTCAGAGCGGGTGGGTGTGCACTCAAGTGTAACGGCTGGTTCTTTTGCAGACGCCCTCACGGCTCATTGTGTGTGTATATATAAAGATGTTGGGTTTTGTAAATACATGCACATTTTATTGTGTATAACATTTTGCCATCAACAGACATCATAACATGTCAAGTGTACAAGTATCACACCTGCCTGTCTGTGTAATTACATAATGTGACAGAGACCGAACTCGGGCCATAAATCGATGCATTTGTTTATGATGTATAGCCTGATAGGTGTTAAGTTCAAATTGCTTGTGGTCAGTGATTGAAATTGTGTATTGAATATTGTCATTAGCAGACGGGCAGGCAGACATATAGGTGCCAATAAAACAGACATTTAGTTTTGTCTGTGACAACGACATATCTAAATCACGGTTAGAAATTCTGTCGAGGCTAAATAATGACATTGCTTTTCAGTATTGAACTGAGAAAGTCACTCGGTAAGAAGAACGTGTGTGAAATAGACAAATGAAATTATATAAACAGTTAAATCGGTAATCTACTGTAATAAAATATAAAAAGCTCACGCCTGTGAAATATCTACAAAACATTAGAAAAATAGGTCACACCAAAGCCTTCACTGAATATTCACCGGACAACCCGCTTCCAAGCTCCGCGAACCTATTTCACTGTGCATGTGCTATGAGCGCAGCCCAGCTGTTGAAACCGCTTCAATTCCCCCAAGCGCTGGGGGAAAGTTAATGAATCATTTGAACTACGATTTTGCGCTGGTTTTTTCATCGCGTTTTTTTTCAACTTTATAAGTTGAATTTGCATTTTTGATGATTTGTTTCGGTAAGTCCATACCGAAAGGTATCAGTATCTGCAAAGTTGTGTGTTACGTTGCATGTGACCTTTAAGGAATGTGAAAAGTTTTGCTTTGGTTGACCATTGTCACTGTGGTAACACAGACCAACTTTTAAGGCTCCTGACAGTGATGTGTCTTATCTTTTGGATGAGAGTGATGGATGCATATGCATGTATAAAGCAGTGTACTAGGCTCTCTCAGTGCAGTGAGGCAAATAATCATTATGTTAAGTCTATAATGTAGAAATTACTGTTCTGATTTATAAGGGTTGGCTGAAATGTCTGATCTTTACTATAAATTGTACTTCACCCATTACTATTTTCATGTATTACATATAATTGTTTCCATTTATACATACTCCATTCATCCCAATTACATGAAGGGGCAAGATAATTCTCCTAGCATGAAAAAGACAAGGTATTCTCCTTTTTGGAAATGGACAAATTTGGAAGACATTCAACTGCAACCATAAAGGATCCTTTTATTAACATACATGATATTATTATAGATGATCAAGAACACATCATTCATCACATGACCTTCACAGTAGTCATCTCTCATGGCATATTTGAGAACATTCCGAGGAATGAACTGTTAATGGCAAATGTTTCAAAACACTGGGCTACTGGCTCATGAACAGAAATGCTCAGCATATCTTGTGAACATTTACATTGTTTTGAAGCAGACCAACTGATGCTGTTGAGTGATTTGTGACCATGAATGTGTCTTTGGTTCACCATTATCAACCAGAGACTGAACTGTCAAAACAGTGGAAACATCTTATGTCTGTTATCTGGCAAGGCTATGATGTCTGTTTTCTGAGATTACTAAGGAATCCATATTGGTCAAACTATTAATGGCCAGTATTATGCTCCAACAGTAAAATACACCTGTGCACAAGTCTATTGTTGCCTCGGTTGCAATGTATGATTGTGGTATTGAAGTCATTGAACAACTTACATAGTTAAGCATTTTCTGCCTCTACCAAAGTTTGAAGAGGGACCTGTCCAGCAAGCATTATGTAAATGATGATGATGTCATTTCTCCTGTGGAAAACTTTTACAGCACAAGGAAGAAGCTCTCTATTCCACTGGGATCCAGGCACTCCAGCCTCAGTAGGAGAAATGTATAGAGCTGGAATGGGACTATGTTCTAAATTGATTGACAGCCACCAGCGCAGTCTGTAGCAGGGCATGGAGTCATCCCACAGTTGGCATCCTTACCTTGTCAGCTTGCTGACGGGGTTAACCTCTTTGGTGATGTGGACAAGGCGTCCGACTTCGGATCAGAAGGTCCGTGGTTCGAATCCCAGCACGGGACTCGGAAATTGTATGGCCGCTACAAGTCCATGATATATATCTTCTTTGAGAGGAAGGAAAACCAAGTTCTATGTATAGTCAACTTCTTTATTGCAATGAATGTGACATTTTGGCATAGATACTAACATCGTTATCAAGTAAATGATGTTAACAGTGTTAGTATCTACACCGAAATGTTGTATTCATTTAAATAAAGAAGTTTACTATCCATAGAACTTGGTTTTCCTTCATGATATTTATGCATTGAATATTTCAGCCTCCCCTTGTATGACAGGATTTTCCTTTCATTTACCCTTTCATATTCTTGTTCAGAGACATGAAATGCCTGTATTTTGGTTCATTTGTTTTCCATTGTAAGTTCCAACAAAACAGATCTTGTGAATGCAGTGTGACAATCCAGAACAGATATATACTGTTGTAGATAATATTCCTAGATTAAGGTTTGTGTGAAATAGATTGTACATGACTTTATGGTTGTTAAATGTATGCATTTAAATTTCAGCCACACCTGCCCCTCCTACAACCACAACTACGACAACAACAACCACAACAACCACCACTACAACTACAACAACCACTACTCAACCAAAGATAGGTAAAGACATTTATTGGTATTTTTAGACAATTTGTAATATGGCCAAACACAATGAATAATTCCAGTGGTATGTACATTTGCAACCTATGATACATAAATAAAAAGTAACAAACTTTTGAAATGTTTGTGGAAAGAGCAAGATTAATTGTCTCTCAACAGTTTTTAAAAGCAGACAAAAGGTAAGAGCTGCTGGAATATTGACTATTGTACAATTGAAGCTATTCCCATTGTCATATAATATTATTGAGAGTTTTTGTCAATCAGAAGTTTTTGGCTTAGATGGAAATAGGAAATAGATGATGCATTTTCAATGGTCTCCTTTATTTCTAGTTCAGATGGTAAATCAGTCGACTGAAATTTGTTATTTGACCATCCTTGACCATCAGTATATCAGCTAAAGTTAAAACTCCTGAGATTTCCTTGCTTTGATTTTACCAATCCAAATATATAGTCCCAACTGTTCACATCGAAATTGTGCTAAGTGATTGAAACATTGAGCTGAATCAATATTGTCATTTCTTATGTGTTAAACAGTTTGTCCTGGACAGAGGATGGATCTTGTATTTGTCCTGGATACCTCCACCAGTGTCACAGAACCCAACTTCAGACTCATACAAGATTTCTTGAAGTTCTTCCTCTTCGCTGCTGATATTGATGGTGACCAAGTTAGAGTTGGTATTGTCATCTACAGTACCAAAGTGGCCATCCAGTTCCAGATGAATGAATATATAGCAGACAAGAGAGGTGTTTACAAAGCTGTTGATGCAATACCCTATATGTATGGAAGTACTAACACCTATGGTGGACTAAATGTAATGAGGACTCAGATGTTTACACCAGCAACAGGAGACCGACCTGATGTTAACAATGTCTGTATTCTAATTACTGATGGCGTCTCCAATATCAATGCCAGAAGAACAATTCCAGAAGCTGTAAATGCTCGAGATCAGAACATCCACATCTATGTTATTGGTATTGGTATAAAAGACACACGGGAAATTGATGGAATCGCCACACCCCCATTAGAAGAAAACAGATTTACTGTAGAAGATTTCACTGACTTAAAACAGATGAGGAGTCAAGTGTTTGATTCCCTCAATAAAGGTTGTGGGGGTAAGTGCTTAATTGTTTTGTAAAAATGCTTGTCAATCCACAGATGTGTACGTCTGAAATATTATTTAGTAAGTCATACTCTCATACTCATCTTTTGCATCCACCTCTCCTGCCATTCTTATTGCAAGATAAGTTTCAATTTACTTTTGGACCATGCATGTGTACCTATTGGAAGACATAGGCTGGAGACAACAACAATGGTAGTTGATATATGAACAAGTGAAATAATTACACATGGATGAAGCTTCTATCTACTGACAAATTCAATCTGTTAAACATTCCAGATTTGTATTTTTTGTTTTTTTTTGTTTTCATATTTTGAATTTTGAAAAGCATGATCTTGAAAGCATAAAGCCTTCAAACTCAAGAAAGCTGATTCATAATTTGCTGATGTTGACTTCATGTAAGTCATTTCATTAGTTTATCAAAGTTTGCAAAATGTGATTCTAAGTTGACCTTTAGTTGGATGTCCTTAGATCATTGTGTGTCAGAATGTGAGCAGTTGGATGTAGTTTTATGATACATGTAGTAGAGAAGGACACTCTGACATCCCCTTTCTGCTAAATACAGAATATATTGTAGCTGCATGATTACATTCAATGCTTTATCATTTGGGACCAGTTTTATCCTAATCTGTTTGAAGTGCTGAAATATTGCCTGGTATGTTTAAGCCTTGATGATGTTCTTCCTCCACATAACATTTACACAATGCATATGCTTCAGTTACAACAGTGCCGCCTCCTCCAGTAACGACACCTAAAGGTGAGGCATTATCTCAGTTCACTGATCATAGGTATCAAGCCAGTTCGAATAATTCCGTGATCTTGAAAATTACCACTGTCATGGGCTATATTCGAAACTGATGTTGAGATAAGTGATCTTGTTTTTCCTTCAGTACAATTATTGCCTCTCTGAGTATATCTGACCTTGTGCAATACAAGGTTTATCATTATCTAAAAATTATTGCAATAATTCTTGCCTCTTAATGAAAATAAAGATAAGTTTTTAAATAATATTTGAAGATTAATTTTCAATAAAATGACATCAGATACAGTGATTAATAATCATATTGAATTGTAATACTTTGTTTCAGAGTGCCCTGGGGACAGAATGGATCTAGTTTTCGTCGTGGATACTTCTACCAGTGTCACAGAGCCAAACTTCAACCTTATACAAGATTTCTTGAAGTTTTTCCTCTTTTTGGCTGATATCAAGAACGACAATGTCAGAGTTGGTATTGTCATCTACAGTACCAAAGTTGCCATCCAGTTCCAGATGAGTGAATATATAGCAGACAAGAAAGGTGTTTACAAAGCTATTGATGCAATACCCTATATGTACGGAAGTACCAACACCTATGGAGGAATAAATGTAATGAGGACTCAGATGTTCACACCAGCAACAGGAGATCGACCTGACGTTGATAATGTCTGTATTCTCATTACTGATGGTGTGTCCAATATCAATTCCAGAAGAACAATTCCAGAAGCTGTGAAATCACGAAATCAGGGAATTCATATATACGTGATCGGTATTGGTTTGAAAGATACCAAAGAAGTGGATGGTATTGCATCACGACCAATAGAGAAGAACAGATTCACTGTAAATGATTTCAATGAATTAAAACAGATGAGACAAGTTGTATTCCAGTCTCTGCAGGGTGACTGTGAAAGTAAGTATGCTTTCTTCTTAATTATTGCAAGCAAAAATTGTAACAAGTATTTGAAAAACATATTTATACAACTGAAAGGTTTTTCTTTGTGCATCGTCTCTCTCAGTGTGAAAATTATAAATGATAACTTGATTATATATACATATATTCAATGATTTACATGATATTAATTTGTGTGATAAGAGAAATCATAATGGATTCCATGAATACCATCTGTTTTCCTTTTCTTTTTCATTTGTTGTTTTTACATGTACCCCATGTTAATCATAAGTGTATTTTCATCATATTCAATTTGTGTGTTGAGTGTTGTGAGCATTGCAGGAATTGGCAGTATCAGATATACAAATCATTCACACAGATTCGTTTCTCATGCATGTGAAGTAAGCATGCTATTTATGATTTAGCATCATTACATGTTTACACACAAAGAAAAATAGTATCATTTTGGCCCACCTTTGCTGTACGGGAACATGATCCTGCTTTATTCTTTGTCAAGAGACATGACATCCTCATGGCCTCCTTTGGTGTAGTAAAGGATTAGGACATCCTTATACTCTGTGCCAAGTAACATTATATCCTCATGGTCCTGTGCTGTAGGTAAAGGATTATGATATTCTAATGATCCTATTGTGTTGTGTGTCAAGGAACATGATATCCTCATGGTCCTCCTTGTACCGTGTATCAAGGAACATGATATCCTCATGGTCCTTGTACTGTCCTCCATGTACTGTGTGTCAATGTACATGATATCCTAATGGTCCTTCTTGTACTGTGTACCAAGGAACATGGTATCCTCATGGTCCTGAGGTGTAGGAAAAGGATTATGATATTCTTATAATCCTTCTTCTGTGCTGTGTGTTAAGGAACATGATATCCTCATGGTCTTTCTGTACTGTAGGTAATTGTTTTATCCTTCTGTGCTGTATGTCAAAAGATGTGATATGTTCATGGTCCTGTGCTGCATGTCAATGTACATGATGTCTTCAGGGTCCTCCTGTGCTGTATGTCAAGGAAGATGATATCCTTATGGTCCTTCTGTGCTGTTTGTCAGTGGATGTGATATTTTCATAGTCGGGTGCTGTGTGTTAAGGGACATGGTATCCTCATGGACCATTTGTGCTTGTACCTCATTGTCTAAACAGTCAGAGGTATACAGCGCAGACACAGGTTACTGGTTTACTGTGACCTGATGGAGGCAGTGTTCCAGCCCAGTCACAATGCGGTGGAGTGGTCTCAAAACTGAGGACCTAATCATTAATCCTGAAGGAAGCTGCTCAGAAGACATACATTTTGTGTCATTTGGTCTTCTTGGACATCAGAGAATGCTGATAGAAAATGATGGCCTGTCAACACTCAGACCTGGATCTTTTCAGGATTATTGCATGCTTTTGCTTTTTGCATTAGTATAGCTAAGGTAAAATTGGTCATGAAATGGTATGTAATGTTGATATAAGTATCATGTTAAAGCTGAAACATTGCACTCATTATGATTTGTCCACCAAAGTTTCATAACTTATCAATTGATCAGCATCAGAATCTAGTGCTCTGATGTGTTTGACTCTGATGTTGACATGTTGACAATGAACAATGCTCTAGGTTTGATGTTCCTCATCTTTTCATTTACACGTTGATATTGTTTAAATATCCACTGAATTATCTACAAGTTGAATACCAAGGTAAGATTACAGCACACATGAACACTTGTATCATCATGTTGCACACATCTTCATAAACTCACAATACCAAGTGTCACATGATGTTTCACACTGTTGAAATTGATCTGTTATGTCATCATCACCCAGTGTTCCTATTTAGCCATATCATTTAAGTTATTCTGTCATCTTTACATTTCATTAACCTTCTTTTCTCCCTATAACACCTGTTTGGCTTACTTTCTAAGCTTTTAACCTCCAGGCTCTTTAAGAAATAATCCTGTGCAATACTGACACTATCGCTACTAACACACAGAACTGTGTGGTTGTAAGACAAGCATTGACTTTTGCAGAAAAGGCTTATGTCCGCTCGCCTGGCTGAACATGTTATATAGTCAAAAGAAATGAGTCATCTCTAAAGCATGTGTGGGAGCATATGAATTTGGTAGATACCTGTAACATTCATCAAACAACATAATTTCATCTCCCAGGGAAATTTAGTCAATACAAATTAAGTATGAATACCACAAGTTTGAACCAGAGTAGGATGATTAATTATGTACTTTTATAGCATGTATTTGGGGATTTATTCTATTTGTACAATGTAACAAATCAGAGCAGTTATGCTGCTTGTGAGAATACCAATTCTATAGGGAATCAAATGATTATGTGATCTCTACAACTTTCACACTGGTCTTCTCAGAGCTTGTATATGTTCTTATATTCTAATCATTAATACTTGTTTTTTAAATACCAAAAAGCTAATATCTAGCTTTTTGTCTAGCTTATGTCAACAGCACATATATCTTCCATGCTTATTATATAAATATGTGTTTTGCAACCAAACATACATCTTGTGAATAAACGTAAGAGGTGTTATCTATAGAAACCACCTATATTAGTGTCACTAACATCTAACTTTCTGATTTCAGTGAGTCCAGTAGCCTCATCCTAGAGAAATGATACTCCTTAATAGCATGCTGGTCAATAGACCAGATATCTCATGGCAAAAGAGAAATTAATAATTAACATGTTTCTTCATTAATAACACAGTTCACTTTTATTTGCATTTTATACTAATTTTTGTTTTCTCATTTCATTAATTTGCTTTATTAATTATATTAAGTTTTTTATTTGTTCACTACTAATTTGGCCATCTTTGTTCCAGTGTATGTATGTGGTTGTCCAAAAGCTTTATGTGTTACTAAATCTTGCCCACTGTTTTGTATGCACAAAATCTTCACAATATTTTGTATATTTATTCACTGTCTCATGGAAACTGTTGTTTCCTCTGTGTGTTAAGTACAAATTGTACTTTTCAGTATCCTTGAAAACTGGTTCAATTCATGTTTTATTATCGCATAAATGAAAATCTAATTATATAAACTGTAAGAAATGTATATAAAATTATCAGAAGATGTTTGAAAAATATGCTTATTAATCACTTCTTTTACCAAAGTGAAGATTTTCATCTTTCTCTGTTTACAAAAAGAGACATGTAAATGCATTTGTATATAGATATATGTGTCTTGACTAGAATTTAGGATTAGTTATGTGCAATTTTAACTCCACCCCCTTCTCTATGGTTTGAAATGTATTAATACTTTTGAT
Source organism: Haliotis laevigata (assembly GCA_008038995.1). Lineage (NCBI taxonomy): Eukaryota > Metazoa > Mollusca > Gastropoda > Lepetellida > Haliotidae > Haliotis > Haliotis laevigata. The sequence continues at coordinate 70,779 of VKKT01001871.1, read as the reverse complement.
TGAAAGCAGTCTTTTGCCCAGCTTGTTCCAATCTAATTTAAATTCTAATAGTTTCCACCTTACTTTCATTTTTCCATCCCTGCTACAATTCCCTCATATCACTTCCCATTATCTGACTATGGATATGAATCTTAAGAATATGCCTTTCCAATTGAGAATTTCCAATACTGATTTTTCACTTTTGTGTTGTTTTCCAGGAGCCACGCCACCACCAACCGAAGGTATGGTTCTTGACAATTACATTACAAGTTGTAGCCATGTTATAGAAGACAACTTCATTATATAGGCAGATTTAATCTTGATCATTTGTGTCTGTCTGTGTACTGTTTTGGATGGTAGGCCAATGTAATAGGTATGTCACGATATGTCTGCCTCATGTATCAATACATTTTCTGAAACTGAAGTCATGATGCAATACATATTGCAATACTTAGTAGCATGACAGGTACATTTGGTCTCATTCTCTTAATACTATGCAATCAAATTTAGAATTTTGTTTCTGACCTGTGTATTTCTCAGGCCATGTTATTGCAAGTCTTTTGAAACTCACTAAAGAACGAATACATTAGTAGACATATCGTGTATAAATTTTCTAGTTAAATTCGCAATGCAATGATAATTGAATCATGATGAATCATGACATCCCCACAAAATAATAGAAGGAATAAATTCAATTACCTTAATCATTATTCTTTCTTTTATAATTGTTGCCTATGGTTACCATGAGGTATTAGTTTACCATAGTGCTATTTATTAAGCTGTTTGAATTATGATTTACAAGGAATATTTCTAATTTCAGCCATTTGTTCTGAGAATAATTGTTTCATGCTTTACACTTCTTAATAATTTTACTCTAACATTAACACGTTTTACTAAAATATATGTTTGTTTAATTCACTAGTATGACTGAAGCATGACACATGAAGTCAGGCATGTGCACGAACATAAATGATCCAGTAACCACGCCCCTACTTATACATCCCTCCCTACATACTTCAGCAGTAATGTCATATCATATGGTCATTACCATTCATTCAAAAGATTCCTGTTAAGAGGACATTCCCCATCCTGTATCAGAGTGAAGAAATGTCATGGGTCATGTTTAATACCAATAACTGATAACTGTAAGAATAACATGGACATTCTTGGAGCCTCACATGTTGAATACATCAAAGAAAAATTGTATCCCCTTTAAACCACTTGGTGTTTCAAAACTACGCTTCCTTTAGTAACAGGATTTTTTTTGTGGAGAATAACTGTATGGTAAAAAGTTAGTGGTGAATGTATTTTGGAAACTATAGCCTGTGACAAATATTAGCCCCCCAAATGAGTCATGCAAAATATATCTTCAACAACACAGGCATCATTTTTGCATGATGGGAAATGCATCTTCATAACTGTAACTGTGTCATTTTATCATACTGATTAATGCCATATCCAGATGTATCAACATAGTATCCCTGTATATCCTACAAATGTCTTTCACCCAGAATCCATCATATATATTACCCATATTCCTACCACATATTGGACGAGATGGCCAGTGGTATGATATATGCTATAACCATAGCATCCCAGTAAATCCTTCCCATGTACGCGGACTCATCTCAATAATACCTTGTCTGATTTGAGTGACATGCTTCATGACAGTATACCAAATCAGCATATATCATCACCGTTCCTGCAAATGTTTCAGGATGTGGTATGGCTCCTACAGATCTAGTCATACTCCTGGACTCTTCAAGCAGTGTCAATCAGTTAAATTTTAAGAAAATGCTCAATTTTGTGAAACAGTTGTTGAGTACTGCCAACATTGACTCAGGTGATGTGAGGGTAGGAGTGTTGAGTTACAGCAATAAGGCCAGGATTCACTTCAACCTTAATGCTCACAACAAATACAGAAACATTGCACAAGCAGTCAGCAACATCAGATATGTGTATGGCAAAACCAACACAGCAGATGCAATACGTCTGATGAGAGAAGAAATGTTTCTCAGTTACAATGGTGATCGCCCAGATGTTCCAAACGTCTGTCTGATCATCACTGATGGTGTGTCCAGTGTGAACCCTGAGAGAACTATTCCAGAAACCATTGCTGCTAGGGACGAGGGCATTCATATATATGCTATAGGTGTTGGGTTGTCTGACACACGTGAACTGGAGTCCATAGCCACATCTCCAGCCTCTGATAACATGTTTAATGTGCAGGAGTTTTCAGAGTTGTCTTCCTTGGCCAATGTGATATTTGCAGATGTCTGCCCAGGTAAGTCCTTCCAACATGACCTGCCATGGTACAAACCAGAAAGATCAACTGTAACATCTCAGTCAAAACTAATTGTATCTATCAAATTGAAGAGACATATAGGAATATGAATTCACGATTTTTCTTTGAGTTTCAGGATATAATTTTTAGAGATATCTAGTGAGCAAGAAGGCAAATCAGTTTTCAATCCCTCTCCATGCTCTTAAAACCTACCTAACCTTTTCACCTGCCCGTTTTACAGTGATCACTTTTCCCCCTCCAACACGTGAGTTGTTTCCCTTAGTGTCTGCTGCAGGAAGTGGACGGTAGTCCTTGCATGTCATCCTCATATGTGTTGCCATCCTTGTATCATCATAAGTCAGAAAAGTAATATTCTGTAGACCTGATATTTTGTGTGAGTGAGGCACTGTTTGAACTTGTAACATAAATACAGCATGATGTGCATGAAATTACTAATTTTATCAAAACCTGCAGTTGTACTACTATATGACTGCACTAACCTTATTTAGAAGAGACCTTTTTAAGTTAGAAGCAGTTTCACTATTGATGTAGGAAGCTGTGCATGACCTCTCAAATGGAGCTATATTCCAAAACATTGGATAGATTTGATCACTTCATTTCAGTCTGGAACCTGAATACACTGAGGCATGCATAAAGAAATTCATGAAAGATTTTACATGGAATTTTGCAAAGTTAAGGCAGATCAAGACACCTGTTTTCCATATATGAAATACAGGCTGTCACATGGAAATTCATTTGAACCAATCAGTACAAAAGGCTATTTGAAGAATCATATCATTACATTTGAGAGATAGAATCCATAAAGTGTATTAATTGTTTGGTAGCTGTTAGTTCATCAAGCTTTTTTAGCATGACTATATACTAGTGCCCTAGAGGGTGCTTACTGTAGCACTGTTCCTTGCAACTTTATACAAAATGCTACTTTTGTCTGGATTTAAATTTGGTTGTTTCAAACCAGAAGGGTCTTTTTCACAGCCTCTAATGAAACTAAAAGGAAACATGCTGCTTCAAATTTTATGAATTTGCTATTTAGCATAAAGAAAAAGTAATCTTTTCTGCTAAAGCACGAAGATTTACTGCTAAGGTTGCTAGAAAATGCTTTAGAGGTAGTTGTTTAATAGGTAGAAAAGCGCTTTTATTTGTTGAATAGCTTACTTTAAATAGTACTTTTAAAACATTTTCTCTCATCTAACTACAATATGTGTGATGTGTATGATTTAATTTCAAGAGACACTAATCTATCTGTTTGCATAATAATATAGTAACCATCAACACATCAAAGTTTAGTGTCATGAACCATATAGTATGCTAACTTTTTCACAAATCTGGATAATCACATTAAATAACTAATGATATACTAACAGTCATCATGAGTTCCAGGATCAACCTACATGGCTCACAGATATATCTTGTATAAATGAGTAATTTTCAATTTCCCTTCTTTTTCATATTTTCCTGCTTCACTTAAACAGGTAAGACATGTTATGTTTTTATTCTTTATTTAGTTCCTTATTTTTCAGTCAATGTACAATACCTGATGAAAAGGCAAGATATATATATATCTTGCCTTTTCATCAGGTGATTAATTAGTAAACGTGCAGAATTTAGTTTATGTAGGGTAGGATTAATGTGTTGGTAACAATACGAAAGAGCCAATGAGTTTAACAGGATAGAAGACAGATTTATTACTCGCCTTAAGAAGATATTGCATTGTAATATTTTTATGGCAATATTACACTAGTGTAATAATGCTAAATATATGATGTCATAATGGTTTACAGTTTTGACATCACAATACTAGTATCTCTGTCACAATGGTCTTACACCTTGCTTGACTCGTGGAAAGCTAAGAGTCATCACACTGTAGGTAGTTTCTATCAATTTATGGTCACACTTCCGTGAAATAACATTTCCACTGTATTATTCATGAGCATTGCATTGTCCTTTTGCAAACATGTACATCACTGACACTGACACACGTATTTTGCTATTTCTTCAAATTTAGATTCAATTTTATTCAGTTTTCCAACAGTCCTGAAAAACCTGATCTATACCAAAAAAGCACTTAACACATTTTAAAGGAGGTTCGAGTCACATTCTGGATATGTCTGTAGATTTGGCAGAACCTCTCAATATTGTAATTCCTTAACTCCCTCCTTGTCCTTGTACATGTTGACATTATCAAAATATTCCTGTGTATATCAGCCCCAAAGTGTGGACTGACAGAGACGGACCTTGTAATGGTCCTCGACTCATCCACAAGTGTCACAGCTAAAAACTTTGAAAAGATGAAGCAGTTTGTCAAGGACCTTGTAAAAGAAGCTGATGTAGACCGAGGAAGCACTCAAATTGGAATCGTCAGCTACAGTACAGAAGTTCATGTCCAGTTCCATCTCAACAAGTACCGTTCTCTATCAGCAATGCTCAGAGCTGTGGATGAAATCCCATATCGCTACGGGAGCACAAACACTGCAGATGGTTTGAAGGTTTTACGGATGCAGATGTTCACAAGTCAGAATGGAGATCGACCAACTGTCCCCAATGTGGCCATCATTATCACCGATGGTGTGTCCAACATAAATGGGAGACGGACAATTCCTGAAGCAAAGATGGTCCGATCAACTGGTATCTATGTTTATGCCATTGGCATTGGTCTGGCTGATGAGACCGAGTTGAGGGGACTTCCCAGTCATCCAATCAGTGAGAACACATTTACAGTACAAGACTTTGATGAGCTACAGGGCCTAGAGCAAAAGATCATTACTTCAGCCTGTGGCAGAGGTATATATGGATGTATACATCATACGCTGATCTGCTGTTCAGTCTCGTCACAAGGAATGGGAATACTATGCTTTTTGTGTTGAACCTGCGACTTTTATTCTCAGTAATAACATGTTTCTGTATACCGGTATTTGTACATATTGATGCACCATCCACTTTCAGATGTACTCAAATACAGTCAACTATGTTTATAGCAAACACATATTTTTTCTTGTCCCGGACACTTATACACTTTATATCTTCTATTTCAACTACTATAATAAACTATGTTATACCAAAACAGAATTAGTGGTTCCTATGTGTTTGTAATAAACATACTGTCTGAATAATTAAACTCGGTTCAAACTGCATTAGATACTGCTTGAACTGAAACATGTCCAGCTTGTCTCATATACTTTTGGCCATTTAGCAAATAATTTTATATCAATGTTTGAATTCTTGTGGTTGTCTGTTGGTGTTATGTGATATATAGTATGAAGAGATATAGATATTGTAACAATTATTTACAATTTCAATCATGAAATGTAGGTTTCTATACCATTGACCTAGAGTGCATATTTACTGACAAACTAAACTGTTTTGGAGACAAAGTAATATTATAATGAGTATTTGTTTGTGGATAAAACACAGTTGGGAAATATTGTCATTTCTATTTGGTGGAATACATTTTACATATTATTTTCATAAATTCCCATGTGTGTGAACCCTGCGCAGTGGCATAGAAACTTGCTGTGGCATCTGTAATACAACAAACAAATCATAATAAACTGGTTCATTAATTTGGACAATTTGGGGATTAATTCTCACTAGTTTTGAAGATCATCTAGTTTGTTTTTAAGCACTTTACACAGCTAGCCAAGCTGTGAAGACAAGCAGAAATGTAATGTCAGTCAAGTTGAACACATAAACTATGTATCATATGTCTTTGTATGACAAAGAGGTATTGGTGCCTGACACTAACACTGAAATTAGCAGAAGCGTCACTCTTCACCATGTCTTGTATTTGTCAAATGTCTGATAGGAAGTCCTCAGTGTTTTTGTATGTGTATTTACTTGAGTGTTGGGTTGGATGGCGATGTTCAAGAATCAAGTGTAATTTGACATTGGTCTGCACAAACAACAACTAGGACATATGTTCGGTCACAACATGCTCACTTGATTGTAAACACCTGCTGTCATTATTGTCACTTACTGATTTTTGTCATTTTGGTATGTGTTTATTAGGGCTGGGACGGGTAACCCGGATACCTGGGACGAGTGAGTAATGAGTCAGACCCGGGTACCCGTCTCAATACCCGGACCATGTTATGATCATGCGACTAATAGATTAAACAATGTAATATGTTATTCTTTCATGATAAAGAGGTTAGACTGTCTTTGAAGATTTAGACATAATTTACGATCACTTCTACATGATTAAGATGATGAAACACTCAAAATATTAGCGTCAAACCTGAAGAATATATTATCATTTCTTCCAAATTTGATGCCAGGAATTAACATAATGGGTATCTGGGTAGGGTAGGGTAATAGAGGGTAGGGTACCCAGGTAGAAAATTTGACCCGTCCCAGCCCTAGTAATCCATCAAATGACAAAGATGTGAGAATGAATACCCAGAATCCTGCTGAAAAAAATTAAAAAGGTCATAGAGTGTATGTTGTTATTGTCACATTTTCTTCTAGAGAAGAGAGTATAACTACCTGTGGGAAATACCTGTATTTTTCCGGTTTTTCACCATTCAAATTACTTTGTATGTGTGAGTTCCTAAATTTTGTTTCCCTCAGTTATGTAGCAGCCAATTAGCATAAAGCTGCTTGCAGTATTAGAATTGACCCAAAATAATCTGAATGAAACTAAATGAATCAGGTGAGCTGCATTTGATGTTGCTCTCACATCAACCCCTGGATTGTCCTGTCTGGGTTGTATACTAAAAGCCCTCAGAATATTGCAGTTTTAACAATGAAAATAATTCAGCAGCTTTGAAAGATGTTTGAGAAAGACTCTTGAATTGTGTTTTAAGTTTTACTAGATTATACCTTGTTTTTGTGTTGTATTACATTGCCTTGTCACTTAGAAGAGTGTCTTGTCTTGTTTTATCACTGCACACCATCACTAGTTACATTGTCATGTCAAATACATGAGGTTTTTCAATCAATCTCCACAGTTGATACCATATGCATATAGGATATTTAAGTGTTAATATTTACTTCAAATGTTCTCTGTACATGCTGCTGTTCAATAATACTAGTCTTGTTTCTTTTGTTCTGTTTTGGGGCATTTAGATGTGCAGGTTATTTTACAGTTTTTATGTTGATTCTGTGAGAAAAACAATACCAATATAAATATGTTCTGAACTCTAGTCTAAGTACAATGATCTTTATATCTAAGTCTATAATAATATATAATGATAATGACAATGCTGCTTACTGAATATATTGAATTCTTATTTCTGTCTTCTCTCCATATTTCAGCACCAACACCCGGTAAGCAAAATAGTTATATTTATTTTTGATTTTTTGTTAATATGCCTACTATTCTTTGAAAAATAAAGGTTTCCAAATTTCATTAATAGTATAAAATATGTATGCAATTTGTAATCATAATTTTGTGTAAATACTATGATGTAACTTTAATTGACATATTATCATATCATAATTATTGCGATAACATCAGAAAAGATAAATGAATGCTGTGTAAATATGTATCTCTTATGAAATTCATTTGAAGCACTATTCTTCATGGCACAAGCACTTTCACCTATGCAACCTTGCTACATATCCATCATCATCACCATCATCCTCATCATCATCAGTCATGTCCCATAAGTGCTTTTTGTGTCCTTGACACTAAAAACAATTTTGTATTCCATTCCTCATCAACAAGCATATTTGCTTACATGTTTTTTTCAGAAAATGTGTTTTTCTCTTGTAAATGCTATATATTTTCATTTTGTTTGCCTGTGCATGATATGTTTCTCAATGTATCCTAAATGTATATATGTTCTGTGTTTAACCCCTTGTGCTTATTTAGTTTTACTGTAGTATGATTAGATAGCAATGGCTTTAATTAAAAATTACCTCGTAAAATGCAAAATAAATTTGCCATGCCTGAATGGCTTCACTAAATTATTGATTGATTGATTTAATTAACTTGGCTAGTTGACATCTTAGTGAGGAAAGGCGTCTGTCTAATATATGACTGTTTCATGGTATTGTAGAAAAATACCTTTAATCATTATTGACTGCTATTCTTGGAACATAGACAGCATATGCTTGATTATTGTACATGCATGGTAAAACACTTATATTCTATATACCGGTATTACATAATTAGGCTTTATTGAATCAGTTATGTTGTATCAGAAATGCCTACATATTAAATGTCAAGAAGATATGATCTAAAACTTACATTGTGATAGCCAACTTTAAATTTGTGGAAAAAAGGTGAGGTAAATTTCAAAAAAAGGTTGAAAAACAAATGCCTACATATTTAGTGTGAGGAAGATTTGGTCTCGAAAACATGTATCCAACTTTAAATTTCCTACAAAAAACAAGAGGTAAAATTTGAAATAAGATTGAAAAGACAAATGGCTTTTCTGTATTTCAGTTAAAATATAGAATCAAAATAGATCCTTTTAATTTGATATAGTGGCTAATGTAGCTCCTTAATTCCTATAGAAGGTATACAGTGTATTCCTTGCACTTTCTGTCTCTGACTACCTGAGAACTCATCTGCCAGTTTGACTAATGACAGCCACACATAAAATATAACCTCCTTAAGGCAGGGGAGAGAACTATACCAACAACTCTGCTCAAAAATGGAACCACTTGTATGGCATCTAGGAGATGCTCATCTGTTTCATGACCATCCACTGTAACTGTAACCTCACTCTTAGTTTGTGAATGAATGTGTGAATTTCAAAATCATGATTACACCTAAATATGAAAACAATTATGTACCTTTTTGAGAACAGTGTTATACCTTAGACAACTGCTGTCATAATTCACTGTCTAGATCAAATTAGTAGGTAAGAACTATATTTTTGTTACCAGTACCAAACATAATATGAAACATTTAGTCAAAATGTATTCAGGTCTGATGATACATGAAAGTTTCAGTTATTTTTACCCTGTATGACGTACTTGTATGACACTAATAAGAAAACAATGCTTGCTATATGTACCTTCTGTGTATTGGAGGACTTGCTATTTTAACTATTGTAGCTGGTAAATTGAGTTACATGTCTAGTTTGTAGGCACGCATGCTTTAATGTTCCTGTTTTGTGTTGTTTATGTCCATTTGTCTTTCCACCTAGCCTCTTAATAGGTAAGTCACATTTATTGAGCAAACATTTAATTAGATAACTTTGAAAAAATCATGTGTTAAGCAGTAATTAATATGAAGTAAATATAGCAGAGATTTTATTGAGTCGTGTATTGGAAATGACCAAATTGGCTGTAGTTTCCTGTACTGCAATGTTAGTATTTCCCTTGATGGACCAGAGTCTGGATTCAAAGGCACTGTCTTGTCCTTTATTCTGATGGGAAATTTGTTGTAGATCCTGTGGAAAAACCAATCATTGGCCCAGATGGAAGACCAATAGTAGGTCCAGATGGGAAGCCAGTATTAGTTGGACCAGATGAAAGTGTAGTTCTTGGTTCTGATGGTCATCCTATGATAGGTCCAGAGGGAATGCCAATCATTTTAGGCCCGGATGAAAGTGTAGTTCTTGGATCTGATGGCCAGACCTTAGTTGATCCAGATGGATTGCCAGTTATTATAGGACCTGGTGAAAGACCACTTCTTACCCCTGATGGTACACCTTATATCAACCCAAGTGGCAATCCAGTTATTCTTGGACCAGGTGACAGTTTAGCTGTTGGTTCAGATGGAAACCCCATTCTTGATCCAAAAGGAGCACCGATTGTACTGGGACCTGATGAAAGTTTAGCTAAAGGTCCAGATGGCAACCCAGTCTTTGGGCCTGATGGTGCACCAGTTGTGTTGGATCCTGGTGAAAGTTTAGCTATAGGCCATGACGGCAGGCCAGTTACTCGTCCTGATGGAACACTAGTCATTGTAGGGCCAGGTGGAAATCGTTTCACAAAAGCAGGTTAATAACTCAATTATGCAGAATTCTAATGTCCTATATTCTGGTGTCACATTTCTGATAACATACCTAAAATTGAATTGTAACACCTTCCAAGAAGGTAGACTGAAAAGAATGTCTTTCCTGATCTTGATGAGTTGATGGTTTTAAAAATATTGTGTATTTGACTTTGTGAAATGCCAAATCATGGTTCCTTGATAATTTAACACATGTTGGACAGAAAGCTAAAAAGTGGAAGAGTAAATATTAGCAAGACTCACAATGTTTATATTACAATATGACATCGCAATCTTTATTAGTAATTTACATGATAGCTGGTTATTCTTAAATGAATATAAACTTACTATCTGGTGGTATGTTATCATTCATTTGATACCTTTAAAATACCTAAATGCCGAGATGAGAGATTACAGAGGTTATTTCAATTATCCCTATGTTTGTTTTTTGTAATGTCCTGTGTATATGTGTAAATATTGTGCATGCTTTTTGTTGTCTGTACATGTGTGTCACATTGTGAACTGTGCATCTGTCAATTTAATCTATGCAACAAGGCTATTGCAAAGGGATCTTTTTGATATCTTACAATAGAAACGAATATCATTGTCAGGATATGTGTCTTCAGTTAAGAGCTAGTAATCGTAAATACTTAGTAGAAATTTCAAATTTAAAGTGTTCACTGGAACATCATCAATTCCTACATTACAGAAAGACTGACAGACTCCTTACTGAAACAGTCATCAAATTATTTGGAAATATCTGTTCTCAATGTCACAAGTCAAAACATTCTTTCATGGTTCCCTATTCCAATATTGGTCATACTAATACCACTGTCATAATTGTCCAGTATTGTACCCTTTCAATTTCTGTTTCCTGTTTTTGTTTTTGTCAATGTGTTAAAACCAGTGTGTTTGTGTTTCATTTGTCCACCTGTATGTGTACTGCGTGTCCGTTCATGTCTCGGTTCATCTTGTACTGTCACTTGATGTACAGCGCCAACCACAACCACAACAACAACTACTACTACTACAACTACCACCACGACTACCACCAGGCCCCGTACAGGTGCACCTTATTCTTGTGGCACAGTGTGGTCATTCTAATAAGTGGCATATTCCAATTCAAAAAGCAATCAATGTTAATAGTCATACAATTCTTGTTGAAATGAGACTTGTTGAGGATGTGGCATTTAATATGTTTGTACAACTGGTGTCCCTAGCCATGATATTGCTGGAATATTGCTAAAAGAACATAAAACTTAACTCACTCACTTGAACAAAATTTGAGTTTTGAGACTGATTCTTCAGTCTTGTTATTCAAGTGTTACCTGAGGGTGTCTGGGTGTTATACCCTTCTCCCTAGGCAATCTGTCTATCCACTCTTGTTCTGGCAATGATGTAGCTAAGATGGATATTCAAAGATAAGTCCAGTATGGTGTTCAAGTCCTGTTTATTGTTGGCAAGAATTCTCACACAAAGGTCCTCTGATATTGCCTAGTTTTCCTGGTCTACACACAGCACTGATTCACAAATCTCCTAGAAGAACTTGTTGATTCCTTGAACAACTCCTATTGCTATAAGTTCATCTGAGCCATTTGCTCAATATTCAGAGAGAACCTCTCAAGTCAACGGTGGGGCCCAGAATCGCGCACCACTTTTCCAGTCAACTAACAAAATAGTCCTCCTGACAATTTTGGCTCCTCCCCCTGAAATAATGTCCTATATCATATAAAAATTACTCATATTCCAACTGCACCACTGATTACTATTATTTCCTCTCTTCCAAGACTTAATCGGTACCATCAAATTCTTCCATTATAAATTTACTTCGTTAGTGAGCTTAAGTCATTTGTGAAGCATTTTCAACCGAATAAAACTTCAGACTGGCAGGCGCCAGAAGATGCTTAATCAAATCATTATGTGTGTCCCTTTTCTGATTCTTAGTATCTTAAATACCAGTAATTTCGTAAATGGTATATGAGTCACCCGATCCACATGTTCCACTCATCTCCCTTATTAAATTTGTTGTATGCAAGGGAAATGAATCGATATGAATTTGGTTACTCTGGTCAATGCACTTTCCAAGCACAATGACACTTCAAATTTTCCTTAAATATTGACCAAAGGTATTCTAAGTTTTCAATTCTACATATCCTGGTTATATAAGATTTAAAAGTCATTTCAGACACTTATTGGAATGATCACGCTATAATGTTTTTATGTTGTAGTAACAGTCATCATTGTCATCATCATCATTGAAGTCTTCTTTCCTGTTTCTCTGCTGTCATAAACTGTACACATGCACCTCCTTTACCATGATTAGAAGGCACACTTTTGTGGATATAGCTTTTCTGTAACAGCTGAGATACATACATACTGTTTCATCTTTGGTACTCAGCTTAAAAATGTTTGGCTGACCTTCTTTCAGGCTTGTTCCAAAGCCCTTTATCTTACTAGATATATACCTTAATGGAAAACAAAATATCTGTCCCTAGTTGTCTGAGCCTGCTTGCATTAAACATACTCTCCATTCATTCAATATGTATTTATATAATTCATAAATAAACTTGGATTGTAGTCATTCCAAATCTCTTGTAGCCCATGTAAGATGTATGTAAAAACTTGTGCTTGTAAGTCCACAATTCAACAATTCTTTCAGATAGTGTAAAAACACATCCATTATTATTGTGACTCAAGAGTTCTATAATTTATTGACAAATTTATTCCTTTAGACCAGGCACAACAAGTATGTATGAGAACACATGGAAGTACTATACACAACTTAATTGAAGACAAATTCTTCACTGAGAATTCAATATGACTAATTCATAAACATGCATATTAACATTGAAAAGCACTGCACACTCCGAATATCTTCACATAGTTACATACTAGTATATATAAATGGGGTGAGGTTTTCATGTTAACAGTTTCATTCATCTCACTCTATTTCATATCAGTGTCTCTGTCTCCTATATCCATTCTCATAACTGTCCTCTTTCTCGTGTCATATCGTCACATCATCACATGTTATACAGATATATTTTATTTCAGGAATGTTGACCAGGTCCCAGTCATTTTGTATAGTACTGTGATCTTTTATGTTGTATTCATTGCAATTCCACCTATTCTGTTATTTTAGGATACTCTGACACAGGCTATGATGTTATATTTATGCTGGATGGTTCAGTCAATAATAGATATTTTGGATGGATGCAAAATTTCGCGAGAAACTTCGCGTCTCAAATGAGCATTGACAACGGTATTTGGCGCGTGGGTGGAATGACATTCTCCTCCAGTGGACCAAGTCTCGGTTTTAACTTGAATGAATATGGATGGCAGAGTGATGTGATTAATGCACTTGGTAACTCGATGAACAACAGGCCTGGCGGCAGACCAGACCTAGCTCAAGGTATTGACTATGTACGCTCAAACATGTTCACTGGGCGCAATGGTGACAGACCCAATGCTCGCAACTATGTCGTAATAATGACAGCCAATGAGGAAAGTCTGAACCAAGGTCAGACTTTGGGTGCTGCCAATAGACTGAAGAATGACTTGGCGGGTATATACACAGTTGGTATTAACCTTGGTGACACGTATGAGTTGGATTCTATTACCACCCGACCCATTAATGAACATCAGTGGCTTATCAACGATGAGAGTGATTTCAACGGACTGGCTGGAATCATGGGCACTTACATGGAGAGAGGTAAAAGACCAAGTTTTGTATGTATAACCCCTAATGAAAAACAAGTCACTTTTGATGATCAGCGACATTGGTTATTAAGCTGGTCCAAGTTTACATGACTAATAATGACTATCTACAAATAATGACTGGACCAAATTCATTTTGTAAAAATTGTTTCATACATTAACAGAAAGATTTATATGTTCTTCTGGATCAGTAGGAATACAAGATGCCATGAACTTTGTGTCAGGTGCTATTACATTAGTTATTGGAGGATAACTTTGGAAATTGTTGTAATGTTTCAGCACCACCTGTCACAAGGGCTCCCGCAACACCTGCTCCAACTCCAGGTTCAGTTTATATCTTTTATCTTTTGTTTTTCCCTTTGGAACTTACATGTCTGGAACACTGCCAGTTGTAAAATCATTATTACTAGTAAACATGTAGATGTTAATTCTAACTCTTGAGTCACATATTTTCAGACTTCTGTTTGATTTGTAACGGTCATATGTGCATCCCTTTTGGTATCATTTAAGCTATTGAGAAACATAGAGGTTCAATTATTCCAGACAAATAAGATCCTTCATATTCTAATTCAGTATTTGTTTCATTTCTGTCATTGTCGTGAACATGTCATCTGGTGTGATCTGTTTTTTATGTTATCTATGTTAGTTTCAGGTAAGTAAAGTGTGCGTGTTGGTTATGATCATGGGTCAAATATGCTGTATGTTGCAACAAATCAAACATTGATGATTTGTCAAAGTACAAAACATATAGCAAGATGTGTTAATTTGATTTATAATTTAATCAGCTAACACTGGTTTTTCATTTAGCACTATCTGCTGTAAGTACAATGCAATAAAGTAGTATAATTGTCTTTGTCTGTTGTTTGTTTTTAGACAAGAGTATCATGTATTGCCCCTTGTATCATCTTCATCATCATCATCATCTTCATCTTCAGATAACAAAGTTTATCACATGTTGTACTTAACTCACCATTGTTTATCAAAGGTTTTGCATGAGCACTCAGAAAATGTCATCTGGCAAGGATTTTTAAGAGAACTTCCCCTTCACCAGTGCACTTCCTCAGATGCATGTATTTCTGTGAAGACAGAAGCTATTTTCACTTTTCATTTAGCTTCATTTTGATGGATGCATCACATGTCAAGCCACATTTTGATCCAAGTAGCACATGTCAAGCCACATTTTGATCCACGTAGCACATGTCAAGCCACATTTTGATCCACGTAGCACATGTCAAGCC
This sequence comes from Haliotis laevigata, assembly GCA_008038995.1. NCBI lineage: Eukaryota > Metazoa > Mollusca > Gastropoda > Lepetellida > Haliotidae > Haliotis > Haliotis laevigata. The sequence continues at coordinate 55,652 of VKKT01001871.1, read as the reverse complement.
ACATTTTGATCTACGTATCACATGTCAAGCCACATCTTGATGCATGTATCACGCGATGTGACAGAAGTATTTCACTGTGTGTTGTACTGCACACTGCGGCTGTCATATTGGCATCAGATAGACAGTTTTTCCAACAGACTACAACAGTTTATCGTTTTCACTTACTGTTTTGTAGCCTACAGTGAGACAGGTTATGACATCATCTTCATGTTTGATGGGACCTCAAACTCAGATCAGTTTAGCTGGATGAAAGGATTTGCCAGCTCATTCGTTACTGAGAGCAGATTCCATTGTATGATTCTAAATGTGTAATCACATTTTATCCACAAATTTCAATATTAAAAACCTTGTGTAAAAAACACTCTTCATCCCAATCTTGGGAATTTCCGTATCTTGTTATGAAAGAATTTTCATGTCTTATCTTTCATTTACAGATTCTTTGCTTGTGGTATTCTTTGTTGTTCACATCTTACATTCTCTTAGTGGTTTTTAGCCAAGACTACAAAACTTCACTTATAAATGTCTATTATTGATTCATGGGCATATTTCTACATTCACCACAAAACATTAATGCTGATGTTGATTTTTTTAGGATACAGCGAGACAGGATATGATGTTGTCTTTATGTTTGATGGAACGGCCAGTGACAAACACTTCGGCTGGATGAAAGGCTTTGCCTCCAACTTTGCTTCTCAGATGGACATTGATTCTGGTTTGTTCCGAGTTGGAGCAATGACGTTTACACAAGGTCAGAGCCTTGCTTTCCATTTGAATGCAAATGGATTCCAATCAGAAGTGATGTCAGCCCTTCAGTCCAAACCAGTGAACAGCCCAGGTGGAGTACCAGATGTTGGCACAGCATTTGATGTAGTTCGCGAAAATATGTTTACAGCAGCTAATGGAGATCGTCCAAAAGCAAGAGACTTCATTGTTCTAATGACAGACAAGGAAAGAAGTCAAGATACAGCTGCAGCTCAAGCTGCTTTTGGCAGATTGCAAGAGGCAGGTGTTGGTGTCTTCACAGTAGGTATGGAACTTGGCAATACAGATGAACTGGACTCCATCACTACACCTCTTGTGGATGATTTTCAGCATCTCATTTCCCAAGAGGGAGAACTTTCAGAACTTCCAGGCATCATATCATATCAAATGGAAGCAGGTG
>VKKT01001871.1:34643-54387 GCA_008038995.1 Haliotis laevigata | reverse complement strand
GTAAAACCAAACTCAGTCAGTCATTGAATATCCTGACATATTCTCATTCTGTAAACCCAGTTATGCAATTGTCTTTGAATTTTCTTTATATCAGAGTCAATGATCTGGTTTCCAGAATTTATACTGATAACTCTATCTAAAACTGAACCATCAATGATTCACAACCTCTGCAAATTGTGTGAATTTCCTATTTACAGCTGATCCTGTGACACCTTTACCAACTACACCAGCTCCAACAGCAGGTTTGGAAGTTGATGGCATTCCTCACTATGCATTCACTTCTGTCATTACTATCACAACTGATCACTTCCCATTGACTCTTTATTCACTGCTGTGCCAATCATATGTATGGTCTTTTCCGATGCTGATAAATGGTGCATCAACCATTGGTTATCTGGCTCAGCTCTCCAGCATGAGCACCTTTGTTGTGTTTGGTTTCAAGTAAACTTTACAACTTTGTTGTGGAGGTGCATGTTTATTTTCTATAGCCCTTTGGTTTCATATTAGAATATGGGTGGTTTATACAGATGAATATCCAAATGACTCTATTTTTTTCTTGTCTCTCAAATGCAACCAACCTTATGTATGGCACCAAGATCTGGCATTTTTCTCTTGTTGGCATTCATGTCCTTCCAAACAGTCAAAGGGAATGCAGGTCTACAGCATGTCCACTGATAAATATGAGTGATTTCTTATCAAGATCTCAAACAGAACACCTGTCTGCACTTAGTTTCTGTCATTTACAGAAGAATGTTTCCTGGATATGTTCTGAATAAGTATAAAAAGTTCTTCAAATTTCATTCCCTTCTTAACTGAACATCACAAGCAATCACCATAAATACTAGAATCACATTTTGAGCGGTACTTCTTCAGTATCATTAATAATGCTGATTTAACACTTGTAGGATACAGCGAGACAGGATATGATGTTGTCTTTATGTTTGATGGAACGGCCAGTGACAAACACTTCGGCTGGATGAAAGGCTTTGCCTCCAACTTTGCTTCTCAGATGGACATTGATTCTGGTTTGTTCCGAGTTGGAGCAATGACGTTTACACAAGGTCAGAGCCTTGCTTTCCATTTGAATGCAAATGGATTCCAATCAGAAGTGATGTCAGCCCTTCAGTCCAAACCAGTGAACAGCCCAGGTGGAGTACCAGATGTTGGCACAGCATTTGATGTAGTTCGCGAAAATATGTTTACAGCAGCTAATGGAGATCGTCCAAAAGCAAGAGACTTCATTGTTCTAATGACAGACAAGGAAAGAAGTCAAGATACAGCTGCAGCTCAAGCTGCTTTTGGCAGATTGCAAGAGGCAGGTGTTGGTGTCTTCACAGTAGGTATGGAACTTGGCAATACAGATGAACTGGACTCCATCACTACACCTCTTGTGGATGATTTTCAGCATCTCATTTCCCAAGAGGGAGAACTTTCAGAACTTCCAGGCATCATATCATATCAAATGGAAGCAGGTGTGTGCAAGACTATTTCTGGGTAACATAAATCCTATACAACAGTTAATACATTGAATATCCTGACATGTTCTCATTCTGTAAACCCAGTTATGCAATTGTCTTTGAATTATCTTAATATCAGAGTCAATGATCTGGTTTCCAGAATTTATACTGATAACTCTATCTAATACGGAACCATCAATGATTCACAACGTCTGCAAAATTGTGTGAATCTCCTATTTACAGCTGATCCTGTGACACCTCTGCCAACTACACCAGCGCCAACAGCAGGTTTGGAAGTTGATGGCATCCCTCACTATGCATTCACTTCTGTCATTCCTATCACAACTGAACACTTCCCATTGACTCTTTATTCACTGCTGTGCCAATCATATGTATGGTCTTCTCCAGTGCTGATAAATGGTGCACCCACCATTGGTTATCTGGCTCAGCTCTCCAGCATGAGCACCTCTGTTCTGTTTGGTTTCAAGTAAACTTTTCAACTTTGTTGTGGAGGGTGCATGTTTGTTTGCTATAGCCTTTGGTTTTAATTTAGCATCTGGCTTATGTATATTGATAACTATCCAAATGACTCATCTTTTTTGTTATCCTTCAAATGCAACCAATCTTATGTATGGCACCAAGATCTGGCGTTTTTCTCTAGGTGGCATTCATGTCCTTCCAAACTGTCAAAGGGAATTGGCATGTCCACTGATAAATATGAGTGATTTCTTATCAAGATCTCAAACAGAACACCTGTCTGCACTTAGTTTCTGTCATTTACAGAAGAATGTTTCCTGGATATGTTCTGAATAAGTATAAAAAGTTCTTCAAATTTCATTCCCTTCTTAACTGAACATCACAAGCAATCACCATAAATACTAGAATCACATTTTGAGCGGTACTTCTTCAGTATCATTAATAATGCTGATTTAACACTTGTAGGATACAGCGAGACAGGATATGATGTTGTCTTTATGTTTGATGGAACGGCCAGTGACAAACACTTCGGCTGGATGAAAGGCTTTGCCTCCAACTTTGCTTCTCAGATGGACATTGATTCTGGTTTGTTCCGAGTTGGAGCAATGACGTTTACACAAGGTCAGAGCCTTGCTTTCCATTTGAATGCAAATGGATTCCAATCAGAAGTGATGTCAGCCCTTCAGTCCAAACCAGTGAACAGCCCAGGTGGAGTACCAGATGTTGGCACAGCATTTGATGTAGTTCGCGAAAATATGTTTACAGCAGCTAATGGAGATCGTCCAAAAGCAAGAGACTTCATTGTTCTAATGACAGACAAGGAAAGAAGTCAAGATACAGCTGCAGCTCAAGCTGCTTTTGGCAGATTGCAAGAGGCAGGTGTTGGTGTCTTCACAGTAGGTATGGAACTTGGCAATACAGATGAACTGGACTCCATCACTACACCTCTTGTGGATGATTTTCAGCATCTCATTTCCCAAGAGGGAGAACTTTCAGAACTTCCAGGCATCATATCATATCAAATGGAAGCAGGTGGGTGACCAAGAATACTACCACTTAATTAACATAGAATGGGATATTACTTAAATAGTCAAGAGCACTTTATGGATATACAATCACATAATGGTAAATTGTATTGCTAATCTTGATGAATTGTTCAGGTGAGCATTTGTTTTGCTTCTGTCTGTTCATCTGTCTGTCCCAAGTCTTCTACTGGCAGGGGCAGTGGGGTAGTCTTGTGGTTAAAGTGTTCGCTCATCACTCCGAAGACCTGTGTTCGATTCCCCACATGGGTATAATGTACCAGGTATGAAGCCCATTTCTGTCAATATCCCCCGTTGTGATATTGAAGGAACATTGCTAAAAGTGAGGTAAAACCATACTCACACACTCACTCATTTCATTGTGAATTTTTCTTATTAGTAAGTGTGTGAATTTAAAAAGAAAGGTGAGCTACAGAGCCTCTAACATCTACAGTTGTGGTGACCAATCTCCCTAGGAAACTACTTGCAGATGTTAGTTCAAACCATTCAAAAATATTAACCTCAAGGTACTATTTCGAACACTATCCTTCTTACAGCTGATCCAGTGACACCCGTACCAACAACACCAGGTCCAACTCCAGGTCTGATGTTTACCTCCTATTCTTCAATTCACATCGCAGTTGCACTCATGCACTGAGAACAATTTCACATTTCAGACGTTTTCATCACCAGCACTCCATGCACCTTCATGCTATGCTGTTAAGAGATTTGTTTGTTTCTTGACAAAGTTCCTTTTCTGTATAATTTCAAACTTGCATACTTTTTGGTAATGATATGCATCATGTTGGAAGGTTTCACTTTGTTCTTTTTAAAGATGGCATACAATATATATAGCCCATTTTTGTTGTGACACACAAACCAACCATATCATACTCACTCAACCAGCCAAGTTTTTTAACCTTGAATGGTTCAAATGTTGACAAAATAAGGCTTCAAAATCAAATGTTGAGTACCTATAACCTAAAATTTTGTCAACAACTAAGAAGTTCTTTTAGTCCTTGGATGTATTTCATACCGATGTTCAACTGCTCTTGTCTGGAAGGATCTCCCAACAGATCTGAAGCTTCATTGGCATAATGATGTAATCAGTGCCCAGGCTGATACACACATGAACTGCCAGAATGGATTGATCACCTAGAACATCACAGCCATGGAATGAATGTTCAAGTGTCACTGTTCACACAAGCACTATCACATCAGCACTTTCATGTTCTGTAAATGTTAGCAAAGCACATGTCTAAGAAATGCACTGCAGGTCAAGTCGAAATTGCCATTACCATGGGCATGAAAAGTTCATCAGTACTAGATGTACATGGTATGAAACTGATTTCAGTTTTTCACTGACTTGTTTGTTTCAGTAATTCATTGAAACAAAATTCCTACTTTAATTTGCCAGTGTTGAGTTGATATATGTTGTGAGTCTTTCTGGATCTTCTATTGATTACTTGAAAGAGCACTATGTTTATAGTTGATAGTTCAATTTGTCTTTGATGTCATTGAATTCATCAAGGTGACTTCTGGCCTACTGGAATATCACCTAGGAAGTACTGACACTGCTGTCCCCAGGAGAGCATCTTTTACTGTTTCTTCAAAAGGAAGATTAACAGATTTTGTCATCGTTTTGTGAATTTCAGAAATCTACATGCATAAATTATTTTCATGAATTAGCAGTCTTCATGTTAACTGTTGTTTTGTATAATTTTTGACTAGAAGACATTTTGTAAAGCCCTTTAATCATGTGCTATGGCAGAACCAAGATGCTTGCTCATCATTGTAGAAAGATGATGGCGTAGCATTGACATCAAGACAGTATCACAGCATGTGCTTGACTTCATTCATTTGTCTAACACATGACTTTGACAAGTGTTGATGAGTTAATGAGTTGAGGCTTATTCTAATGGAAAGGCCACATATACTTAGATCAGATCAAATGAAGTGGGATGTGAAATATGTCTGTATCTTTGAGTAAATAGGTATATGAATATTGTAAATCAAGATTAGGTAAGACAATTATAAAAGTCGCTGTTTTGTGGATTGTCACCCAAAATTAACTAACATCACATGGTCTTCTTTGAAAAGAAACCAAAAAGTACTGACTAGATAGGGCTTATGAGATACCCTGGGTTTAATGGATATCAAGACAGATATTATTGTTATTTTGAACTCTTCTGCTAAAATAATGTTTTGTTTGAAATGTTTGAAATTATGTATATTTATAGTTATATGTTCAGGTATTTTCAGTCATTGTCAAGACTTGACATGAATCTGTTTCATTACTTCATTTTTGCTGTTTGTTAATGGATTTTAGGCTACAGTGATACAGGCTTTGACATCATCTTCATGTTCGATGGAACTGTCAACAACAGATACTTCGGATGGATGCAGAACTTTGCTCGTAACTTTGCTTCACAAATGGATATTGATTCTGGGGTGTTCAGAGTTGGAGCCATGACCTTCAACAGAGGGCAAAACCTAGCTTTCTATCTGAATGACAATGGTTGGCAATCAGAAGTTATTGGAGCCTTTGGATCCAAAACCAGGAACACTCCAGGTGGAAAGCCAGATTTGGCTGGAGCCTTTGACTATGTTAGAAACAACATGTTCACTGATCGTAGAGGGGATCGCCCTAATGCTCGCAACTTTGTAATAATGATGACAGCCAATGAGGAGAGTTTGAACAGTGGCGCTGCCATTGGTGCCTCTCAGCGACTCCAGAGTCAGGGAACTGGAATCTTTACCATTGGTTTCAACCTGGGTAACACAGATGAGCTAGATGCAGTAACAACTCATCCACTAGATCAGTATCAGTATCTCATCAATGAGGAAAGTGGACTTCAGGAACTGCCAGGGATCATCGGCTACCAGTTTTCAAATGGTGTGTTTGCACAATCCAGACTCATTAAAAATGAGTTGTTTTTTCTTTGTAAAGGAATAAATCCATTTTGATACATAATTGTGATAATATATAACTAAAATCTCTCATCTTTGATTTCATCTCAAAATGTTAATACTTCTGTTCCCTGAAATATTAGAGGAATTTCTGTTGAACAGTTGCAATAATCAACCTTGTTTCACAGAAAATAATACTTCAAAATAACAGTTTGGATTATTTGCGTGGTACATTTTGTTGACCAGATAGTGTTATGTTTTGTCTACAGCTTATCCTGTGACATTGCCACCAACAACTACACCACTACCAACAGGTTGATTTTTATATTCATCTTGATGTGCCAATATTTCCTCTGCACATCTCATGTCATGCTCCCTCTTCTACTCCCTGTCACCCTCATGCACAGAACCAACATCTGTAGTCTATTAGAAATGTAATAGTTCCTTTACCCAAGATGAAAGAATTTCAAAGTAGAATTTTGTCCATGGAAATTATCGGACAGTTATCAGGCCTTAACAATCTGTAGTTGCTAAGACTTTTCTTGCATTTGTCATTTCTTGTGACTGGATTACAGAAGCAATTCATGACAGTCTGTAAGAACTTCATAATATGTTTTTTCAAATGAAATGCATTATATTCAAATGTATGCTGACTGTTACTCAATAGTACTGGTAGTCATTTCCTCATTCAATCACTTTGAAAATGGAGATTCAAAGATTCGCTAAATGCTTTCTCCCTTTTGTATGTCAGCACATACTGTCTATTTTCCTCTCTATTTTGCTCAGCCAACAAACCCCTCTTTACCCTGGGTAAAACCTGAAATCTTTGTTTGGACACCAATGTCAATGTCATCACTTAGCCCTCCCTGGATTCCCACTTCCTTATGTTTCACTCTTGAATATTTTCGCTACATTTTCTGCTTTTCTACCTATCTTGCTTCATGTTCTCTTCAATGCTTTGTCTCTTCTACATTCTTAGCTGGCATATGTTCTTATTTTCCATCTGCCACAGTCAATACCACACCAAACTCTCTCCTTATTTCCCTACTGTACTTGAAGCTTGAATGGTGTCTAGGTCTAGACCCCTGTATGTAGAACCAGCACTTTGGACCACATAAATGTGTTATCCTTGTGACTATAGAAACACATGAGACTCCCCAAGCATCTGCACATTGCATGCTTTGACAAAAGATGTACAAGAAAATAATTCATAAAATTGTTTTGTTTAAAATCTCATTGTTCTTAATTTTTTAACTTGTGCGCAAATTTTGTTTGTACCATTTTGTTCTCAACCAATATTTTTTTCAGATTTGTATATAAGCATATAGATTAAGGATATGTGTATGTTGTAGTGAAAGCCTTGTGTTGTCTGTAATGGGTTATTGTGTTGTCTCTGTGAGGCTTGTGGAATATAGATACCGTCAATATAGTGAATGTTTTCAAAACAATTTGTAGCTTACAGTGATACAGGCTATGACATCATCTTCATGTTTGATGGAACTGTCAACAACAGATACTTTGGATGGATGCAGAACTTTGCTCACAACTTTGCATCACAAATGGATATTGATTCTGGAGAGTTCCGAGTTGGAGCCATGACCTTCAACAGAGGGCAAAATCTTGTATTTAATCTGAATGACAATGGTTGGCAATCAGAAGTTATGCAAGGTCTCAAATCGAAAACCAGGAACACTCCAGGAGGAAAGCCAGATTTGGCTGGAGCCTTTGACTATGTTAGAAACAACATGTTAACTAATCGTAGAGGGGATCGCCCTAATGCTCGCAACTTTGTAATAATGATGACAGCCAATGAGGAGAGTTTGAACAGTGGCGCTGCCATTGGTGCCTCTCAGCGACTCCAGAGTCAGGGAACTGGAATCTTTACCATTGGTTTCAACCTGGGTAACACAGATGAGCTAGATGCAGTAACAACTCATCCACTAGATCAGTATCAGTATCTCATTAATGAGGAAAGTGGACTTCAGGAACTGCCAGGGATCATCGGCTACCACTTTTCAAATGGTGTGTTTGCACAATCAGACCTCATACAATTTGAATATATATATCATTTTTGGTTTGCATATTTGTGTATAACCTTGAGGAAATGCTGAAAAGAAAACATTTTTTTAATTCATAAGTGGATCTGGAAAGAAATTTACATTCAAGCTCTTTTAGAGCTTGAGTCCTAAATATAGAGTCCTTTTCAAAATATGAGAACAAACGATAATTAGAAAATATGAGAAAACTAATTGATAACTAGAAAATATGCTCTCCCTTCAGCTGCTCCTGTGACACTGCCACCACCCACTACTCCAAGGCCAACAGGTTTACACTAGTCATTGTGAAATTTCATAGTCTTTCCAAGAATATCAACAGTTTCCCCAATCAAGTCATTCCATAGTTATAGTCCTACCATTGTCAACTCCACAACTTCCCATACCTTCTCCATAGTGTCTTGAATCCCAAGTCAACCTCTCTTGTTCTTTATCATTAGTGTAATTTCTGTTTCCAACTATGATTCTAGTCTCTCATTCTGCACTTTCCATACTCCCTCCTTTCAAGAAAGCAGACAACATTTGCTGTTGCTGTTGCTTTCTAAGGTTGGATTTCAAACAGTTAGCAAACTTTCTTTTAAAATATCATCAACATATAGAATCATGTTCACCTATGTACAAGCTATCAGAAATATGATTTTAAAGAAGTGGAAAAAGTAAAGTAATGTTTGTCCCCATTGTAAGAGTTACAATTCAGCAATATTTTGATATTTTCTCAGTTGAAATCAGCAGGAGTTTCAGTCATTATATTTTTCGCTTTAGCCTTGTTCTGTTGGCCTTTATCCTTTCCTTGTGTCCCATTCTTTACATTTATCTCAATTTCATCATTCATTTTCAATAGCTTTAGTTACAACACCACCACACATGTAGCAAGATTTGATAGACAAGTAGAAAATTATGGAATCCCTAGCAGTTCCAGAGATGGAGTGACCCTTTGTAGACTGAAGTACAGAATGAATGCAAAATTAGATGTCTTGCCTAGCTCATCAAGAAAACAGACCTCAGAGATCCAGGAATGTGAGAACTGGACACTGAGAAGATTGACCAGGAGTTCCTCAAGATTCTCCATGAGCATGTTTTTCAGAACTACATTCTCCCTGCATGATGAATCCAACATCGTTGTTGTGTTTTGTGCCTCTTAGAATTTATGTTCCTTTTACATTTATTGAAGTCAAGATTGTTGAACTTTTGTTTTATTTTAATTGCAGTAAGATAATGTTATTTTATTGGACATATGTTATTGTGTTTCATCCTTGTGTTGAATGTCATGTCCAGTAATGTTTGTATTCGTGTTGTTGCCCCAGTATGCCTTGTCTCTGTGATCTGTGACATTGTTCCTGTCTGTGTGAAAAGAACATCCTTTGCCTAATTGAAACATTGACTTGTATATGTAATATTTCAGCAGTCAGGTTTGGATATGGCTCAGTGACAAGAGTTAATAGGTGATACCATATGGCTCTGTGTTAGAGACATAATGTGTGAAATGATGAACTGAGCATGGAGTTTCATTCAACAAAACAGATGACCAAGGAAACATGACAGTTTTGAAGTAACCGTTGTGATGCTGGGTACTGCTGACGTTAAGGACATTGGGGGTACCCTTACTTTGGATACTGACCTAATTCCATATTAACATTCAAGACAAAGCACAAACATATCCTCAATATGTTTCCAAGTTTAATTCACTTTTCTCCTTATTACCTTGAAAACCTTTATATCTTTGTGTCTATAAGTGTTTATACAATTAGTTTCTTGATAATCTCACTATATGATTTGGGGAGTGGTAGACTATGTTCATATATTCAGTATCATTATAGCTTCTGACATGGAAGGATATGACATCATCTTCATGATGGATGAAACAACAAGGTTGCCACACTTTAACTGGATCCATGAATTTGTGAAAATGTTTGTATCTTCCCTGGACATAGAATCAGGGGAATGCAGAGTGGGGGCTATGGCATTCAGCCAAAAACCCAACACCATTGTGGATCTTGATGAATACATGGCACAGCAGCAGGTCCTGGATATCATAGATGACAAGTTCATCAATCTGCCAAGAGTGTCACCATCAAATGTTGCTCAGGCCTTTCACCATGTCCACACAAATATGTTCATCCCTCAAGCAGGGGATAGACCAAAAGCTTCAAACTTTGTCATGCTACTGACAGACAGTCACGAAAGTGTTCACACAGAGGAAAGCATTTCTGCTGCTCAGAGTTTGAAGGATACAGGGGTAGGGGTGTATTCAGTAGGCATCAAACTAAATGACACATATGAGCTTGATGCTATATCCTCCAAACCACTGGATGAGTTTCAGTACCTGATACAAGAGAAACAGGAACTAGAGAACCTTACGCAACTGATCCAGCAAAGAATGAAAGAGGGTAGGTGAAACAGGGCTGGGGAGGAGAACTATTGCTAGCTGCGAGAGTTTTCAGCTGTTATATAAACTACTTTGGCCTTGTCTTGTAGGTAGTTACTTCATTAAATAGGCATACCTAGGAAAACTACATGAACAAATTCCACAAATCTATTTTAATCAGACTGTATATGCTAAGACTGATTATTACATAGGCTAGTCATACTGAAAAAACTGGTGGATAATTGAAGTCGATAATATAATATGATGTACATCATGTTTACTCATAGAAAATGAAATTAGTTTGTCCTTTTAGATTTAGTTTTCATGTTATTCCTGATAAATTAATAATTATGCTTTATATTTGAAAAATTCCCTATCACCATGGCATCACTGATTGGTCCTCTGTCAGCCAAGCTCACAGCAGTCCCAACTACTCTAAGTCCTGTCACCAAATCACCAGGTTACCATTGACATAGTTATCTCGACCAGTAGGTTTCTCAGCCTGTTTACTGTATACTGAGCTTATAATGCACTGTAGTTTTGCTTATTTCTCTAGAATCTGAGGTGCTAGTGATATGATACTCACTTTCCTGTGACACATTCTTAAGTATGCTTAATACTTCTCCAAAAGGATTATGACTCCTATAGCTACCTTCTTTTTCCTTTATGCTTAATCAGCGATCATGTGATAGATGCTAAATATGTGAATGAGATTCAGTAGGTTAGCCTGACAGATGCTTTATAGGTTGGCAAACTCACTTGAATCCAGATATCTGCCATTCTGATCTTTGGCTTGTCTATAGAAAGATGCTTTATAGGTTGACAAACTCACTTGACCAGTTATCTGCCCATTCTGATCTTTGGCTTGTCTCTATTTAGCACAGGTTGCTATATACAATATGTTTCGGGAACAGTTACAAATTTGACACATTATGATCCTACAAAGTGCACCTTAATTAAAGTATTCAAAAAGATTTATGACATAGTATGCAATAGTTCACTTAGTACTAACACAATATTTGTTTGAATTTTCCCAAGTATTTTTTAAGAAAGTTGTAAAACACCATAAAGTAAAGAATTTTCCAATCTATGGATAATTATTATGGAACAGAACCAGTTTCATGATAACAGATGTTCATAATGTAAAACCTCCATCTCTGTTTAAAGCATGTTACCATTTATATCAAGCTATTATATTTTGGGTGTTTTTTATGGTGCATTATTCAGGAGCAATATACGAATATGTCATCAAACAATCCATTCAAGTTGTTTTTCTTCTCCTCCCAGTTGTCCATAGTGAAGATGGTTATGACATTGTATTTATGCTGGACATGTCTGTGGACCGCATCTACTACGGATGGATGACAAATCTTTCCTCTGAGATTGTAGATCAGTTGAACATCTTCTCTGGCCAGTACAGGATTGGAGCTATCACATACTCCAGGTTGCCCAAATTGCGCTTCCATCTGAACACCTATGGCTACCAGCCTTATGTCTTTAAAGCTATCAACTCCAAGTTCTCTGGTTCCAGTCTTTACAAGTCAAGTCTTGATAAAGCTCTTGATTATGTCCGTACCAGAATGTTCACCTATAGTAATGGAGATCGTCCACAAGCCCAGAACATTGTTATAATGATGACAGCCAACGATTATAGTACTCATCCAAACAAAACCCTACATGCAGCCAAACGATTAAAAGAGAAGGGAGTTAGTATAAATGTAGTTGGATTCAACATTGGAGACAAAGGGGAACTTAATGCTGTGTCGTCACTGCCATCAGATCAACATCGCTTCTACATTAGGACTCTTGATGAGTTGCTTGAGCTGCCAAGGATTATCAACTCTAGTCTCAGAGGTATGCTAGGCCTGAGAAGTCAAAGACACAAGGAAAAGATTAACTCCTGTAAAGTCATCATAAATCCAAATCCCCAAATACCTCTTCAATGCTTGATATATATATTTGTATATAAGTATTTTTCTTTACCTCATTGCATTTTCCTACCGAAAATATGTGTAGCTAAATAGAGATTTTAATAAGTGTGTCCTTGCAATGATGAAGTTCAAAATAGAATCTTGTTAAAGTGGAATGAAGTTCTAAGCGTATAATATATTTGTTTGAAATTACTTTCTGATTGGTATTTGTGTTTGTTGTTCAGTTGGACAGGTTTTGCCAACCAAGCCTCCCACTCCAGGTGATTTTCAGTAATAGTAAAACAAATCATGTTGTGATAATTCCTGTTTGCAATCCTATGAGAGGAAATTACATTTTATATAATAAGTTTTAGATCGCTATATCCATGTATTAATTGCAGATGTTCATGAATTATTTACATGAGTTTATACAAGTTGTATGCAGTTTATACAATTATAACAGTTGTGCGGCTTTTTATATGATGAGTTAATAGACATTTTTGAAAATTAATTACCAATATGTGTTGGGCTAATGTATTCACAACATGTGTGTTTTACATGCATCTTCATATCTAGTGCTGCTGCTTATTGGCAACTAACAGCAGAGCATCAGTGAGTTCCTGTACAGATGTCAACTTAAGTAGGATTATTCTTATTCATTTAACATAAGAACTAGAATATTCTGAAATGTATCTATAACTATATGTACATTAATTTAATAATTTTAATATGCATAATACTGTTAATTGATACTTTTTGGCTCAAACACTATGCAACTAACAAGTAATTTACATCTGGTAAACATGAATCTTTTTATTATTGAAGTGTATCTAATAGCATTGTTACTAAATGTGTGTGATACTATAGAGTGTTATCTTTGATTGGCTGACCTCCACAAAGACACCCTACCTCTCTCTCTTGTAACACCTGAACAAAATAACAGTTCTCTGACTCCCAGTGGCAAACCTCTTGTGACGGCTGCAACCACTATTAGCTCAAGGCTGACAAACAGTATGTTCCAAGGCTGCCACCTCAGCTCTGGCTCATATCTCCATCTGCAGCTTCTAACCCAACTTTACCACCCCCAGAAGACTGATCTATTACATTTGGCCAGTAGGAATGGCTTGGTGTGATGAGTGAACTTACATCTTCCAATGCTCGCTCGCGGCTCTAACTGGATGGCAAGATGGCTGTTTGTCATAGTCAACTCACCAGCGCGTAGATCGCTATTGGCTGTAGCATTTACCTTGTGGCATCTGCAAGGCATTTTGGAAGCCTTTGGATCTTTGACGCCAGGAAAGTGTATGCTGTTTTGATGGATGATGGCTTCAGCTTCGGGCAGGAGCTAACTATGCAGAAATCGTCTTGTTTGTTGGAGTTACTCCTGTGCTCAGATCATTTTCAGAACAATTACTATTAACACCCTTGTCACTGAGTCCTTTCGTAAAACTGAAACATTTCTCTTTCCTTACTGTATCTTATTTTCCATTATTTTATTTTATTTCATTTTTTATCATAAGAAATGTAGATTAATCCACAATATGTAAAGTAGTATGCATTATGATAATCTGTGTTATGAGATGACATTTTATATACTATGCTTGTCTAATTATCTTTTTTCTTTTTCTTAATAGCTTACATGGACACAGGTTTTGATGTCATCTTCATGCTGGATGGAACTGTGAATCGCCAGATCTATGGATGGTTCAAAAACTTTGCCAAAAATTTTGCTAATCAAATGAGCATTGATAATGGCGAGTTTCGAGTCGGAGGCATGGCCTTCACTAGATCTCCAAGCATGGGTTTCCAGTTGAATGACAACGGCTGGCAGACAGATGTTGTCAATGCACTGGACAACAATCTCAACTCCTTCAACCGTCCTGGAGGAGCACCAAGCTTTTCCCAGGCAATGGACACTGTAAGAACACGGATGTTCACCCAGGGTAATGGTGACCGTCCCAATGCAGGTAACTACATGGTCATCATGACAGGTAATGAACGTGGTCTGAGTGCAAGCCGTGCACAGCAGGCTGCCAGAAGGTTCCAAAACACAGGAGGAAGAATCTTCACTGTTGGCGTCAACCTGAGGAATACACAGAACCTGGATGATATCACCACCAAGCCACTTGATGCTTACCAGTACTTGCTGGGATCAGAGGCAGAGTTCAGAGAGCTGCCTGGCATCATGGAAGCTGTTATGAGTAGGTCCAGCTCTTACAGGTCTTTATTATTGTACAATGATAATAATGAAAATATTTATAATGCGCCTTTTCCAAGCTGGATATCATGCTCAAAGCGCACAATGTGTATGTGTTAAAGAATATGGGTAAGACTGAAAAAATAAGAAGTCATTATTATTTTCGTTCTGATGAATACATTACCTAAAGTTTGCCATCAGTGCCATTCAGTGTCCATAATGAGATTTTGTATTGCTCTGATGTGATGTTTTTAATATGTGAGAAATGTTTTTTATTTATGAAATATACTTCCAGCTATTTTTCTATTTTGCAATGTATTTATTTTCCTTGAATAAAGAAACTTACTGATGTGTTGTTGGTTGTGATTCTGACATACTGCAGATGTTGACAATTGTCTGCTCTTTCCTCTCAGGGGATCCACCACCACCACCGACAACGACCACCACAACAGGTTTCAGATACATTGCACCTATGTCTATTAGAGCCCATTTATCCTTGCATGTCCATATATCTTGTGTTCCTGGTGTTTCCATTTTAGAACCATGATGCCCTTCCTGCAGCACAACCCACCAGCAGCAAACCTCCTGCAACACCAGTTACCCCTGTGTATCTCAGTCAACCTTCCTTCCTCATATCTATGCACATGTACTTGATCATATAGTATATATTTGAAGAAGGCTGACATGTTCTTGGGGCAATATGCTTGATAATGAACATTACAAGCTTCTTCTTTGAGATTTCCATATTCCCATGCACATATATGCTTTACTCCAAATCTCCCATCACTATGTGAAGAGATGTTTTGTTCCTATGCACCGCCTCCTTGAGCTTAACCCATTTTAAGACTTTACCACCCAGCAGAGATGTTTTGTTCCTATGCACCACCTCCTTGAGCTTCTCCCATTTTAAGACTTTACCATCCAGCACATTATTCTTGAGTCTCCTTAGTTACCAATGCTGTTGTTTTTGTCATTTTGTTGCACAAACGTTGTTTTGAATCTCCACCTGTATGTTTTGGAAGACTTGTGTCTTCTATCATAGATGCATGTGGTGTAGTTTCCTGGTCAGTCAAACCTTGGCACAGGGACTAGGTCTCGGTGTCTTCCTTTTATCAGATACTTCTACTACATTTAGGTCTATTTATTATACTTGGTTTACAGATTATTAGTTCTAAAATATTATTGAAATTTAAAAAAAAACTTTTTAAGTACATGTTGTAAGGAGAAAATAGAAACGATTACATGAAAGAATTGTGCTATTTTCAGTGTTGATCCGTATACCAGTCTATTCTGTGCCGCATTAAAACCACCAAAATTTGATGCAGATTTGGCAGGAAAGAGAAAATTGACTTTTATTGATTGTTTGGGTGCTTAATCTGTAAACCAGTGTATGGAAAGAAGCCTCAGAAAAAGAAGTCTTAAAGCAGTGACTTTGATGTTGATAAGTGAAGAGTCTGAATGAGAATTATATTTGTTCTGCTAATACAATGCAATGTGTGGGAATATACTGTTATACTCAGAACCATGTCACTTTAGCTTTTTGCATCGATCCACCTTCATTATATGCTGAAACGGATTCCAATGCATTAAAACAAATGAAAGGAAAAATAGTGGAGAAAATCATACAAATGGATCCCTAAAAATCAGTGATGACGTGTTCACAAAAAGTGCAAGTATGTCCTGCTCTACCAGTAGTTGTTGCCACCGACTCAGACATGATTTATTATGACTTCTCTCTCTGTTGTTCCATCCTGCCTATATATATGTATATATTTATTTGTATACATTATAAGCAGCACATTTTAAAGCCTAACTGGAATATTCATTGATTTAAAGTCTTTGAATGATAACTCTAAAGGATAAATGTGAATATACATTTCAGTCCAGTTTATGTGTATATTGTTACACATGTCATTTACCCTGTTACTTAACTGTACTTTTCTCGTGCATATTCCAGTTTGGTGATCTATCTTTCAAATTCAATGTTCCTTGTTATCCGGACATGAACTTTCAGTTTCTTTACTTGTAGGTTTGATTCAGTTCTGTGTAACATGATAAAGTTAGATTTAAAAATAATAATACTTCTTATTTCTCAAGCTGTTTAATGTATTAATTGCTTAACAACTTACACTGATCTTTCAGATTCTGATTTCTCTTCCTTCAATTCGTACAAATGTACAACCTAACAATGTTTCAGAGTATGTGTATGCATAATTTCTAAATTTGACACAAAGACAATAAATTAACAAGAATATTTGCTCACAGCAAATCTTTGGAACTAACTACTACAAAGATGTGACGTCCTGTTTATGTAAGAATTTTGCCCGTGTCATGGTATATATTGTTCTGTGTTCAAGTTATTCCAGCATTTGTTAGTATTACTCACCATCCCTTCAAGTTTATAACTCTTGTGTTGCTCTGTCTTCCAGCTGCTCCAACAACAACTACCAGACCAATTGGTAAGAATAGACAAATGGAAGTAGCATGCCACATCTTCTCTGCTCATATATCAAACATATGGGCTACTTTTCTGTATTTCAACATTGCAGTTAATCTGTCAGTGAGTCATGTGAGCATTTGTAGTATGGTGAGCCATAATTTGTTGTACAATTGAAAGTCTTCTCTGTTATCACTGTGAGCTATGAAAATTGACAACCATAGTTCCATTTCTTTCTCACAAAAATTATTATTTGACTTCACTCCTTGGAAAGGAGTGTCTTTGAAGGTATCAGTGACACTTAAGTATTTTCATTATTCATTTGAAATGTATTGAATGGATATTTGCTTTTCCATGGTATCCAACTGAAGTAATTATGTTGACAGTCTACAAGGAGACAGGCTATGATGTTATCTTCATGTTGGATGGTACTGTCAATGACAGAACCTTCACATGGATGACCGACCTTGTGAAGAACATGGCAAATGAAGTGAGCGCTGGAGTTGATGATGGCACATATCGTCTGGGAGGAATGACCTTCACACGCTCACCTTCTGTGGGCTTCCAGTTAGATGACTATGGCTACAGTGATGACTATAGGAATGCTGTTGGTAGAACAATGAGGAACAATCCTGGTGGTGCCCCAGACATGGCCCGTGCCTTTGACACAGTTTACAACCAGATGTTCCAGTCCCGAAACGGTGATCGGCCTAAGGCCAAGAACTACATTGTCATGGTCACTGCCAATGAGAAGAGTTTGAGTTCTCGTAGAGCCATCAATTCTGCCCGCAGGCTAAAGGACCGAGATGTTGCTATATACACTGTTGGCATCAACCTGGGCAACACCGATGAAATTGACTCAGTTTCTTCCTTGCCTCTGGATGACTTCCAGGTACTGCTTGGAACAGAAATTGAGATGGCTGAACTGCCAGGAAGACTGGCCTATGGAATTGAAAATGGTGAGTGATTACTACTGTTAACTTTTACCAAACACATCAGTTGACAATACAAGTACATATGATGTGTTCATGCATGCTTGAGGAACAGTGAATCCATAAATCTTTCCGACATTAATAGACTTGTTTTATTGAAGGCCCTCCCCAAGAGACCCTACCTCCACCAACAACAACACCACGCCCAACCAGGACCAAGTACACTGGACCCCCTCCAGGTAGGAAACACATACCAGTACTTCTGCTTAACTGGTTTAATGTCATAATGATGTTGTGTAGGGAAAGTGTCAGAGATTGAGATGTGCCATCTGCACGTTGTAGCAAAATACATGTTTTATAGTCAGTAGTTCATCTGATACATTATGTCATATATATTTCTGTGATGAATGTATATATTGTTTGTTGTATCCCCAAACAGTGTGCACCTCAACAGCAGATGTTGTCTTCATCATTGACTCCTCTGGAAGTGTTGGAACAGTGGACTTTGACAGAATCCGCAACTTTACTATTGCAATCATCAACGGTATTGATGTTGATGCTGGCCTCTACCGAATTGGTATGGTGACCTTCAGTGACTCTGCACGTATTGAGTTTGGCCTGGATACATATGATAACAATGAGCAGATCATCAAAGCAGTCAGGAATACACCTTACATCTACGGTTACACCAATACAGCTGAGGCTCTGCGCCGAACCAGAAGAGAGATCTTTTCAACATCTGCAGGAGATAGACCAGGTAGGTTTGGTTTGCATGTTGTGTGAAGTACCTCAATAATGCATTACACTAGTTACTATGTATTCTGGGGTCTCACATACTCTGTATTTATTGGTTGTATCAAATAAAACTGAGATGTTTATCTGTAATGGCTATGACATAGTCAGAATCGTACAATGGCAGTTGTTGATTTCTAATGATTATAGATGGTATCTTGTCACTTTCATTGCCACCTACATATCTGTGCTCATAGGGTTTATTTTAAAAATCTTAATAATTGTAAATAATGGTTGTCCTTCTACACTTTCCTTCTACACTCTTACCAGGCTTTCCTCTCTCATCCCCCCAATCTATGTATAGGTGAAATACTATTCAAGGAGCAACTCATTCAAGTACTATCAAAAGCTGCCATATTTGAAAAAAGAGTATTGTATGTCTCCATTGGTGGTGCATGATGATGATCAGACTTCACCTTGCTACCAGCTGTCAAATGTTAAACTGAAGCTGAAGTGATTAATTCTGATCAGGTTTTACTTTGGAAATCTGGGATATTCCCACCTTTTCGCGAACACCTGGTATCATCACTATTTCATAGTGATTCATAAACACATGCTCTGTCACCGTATCACATGGTGACAATCACTGGATTGTCTGGTTCAGACACAATTTGTTTACAAACAATACCATACACCTGTAATACTGCTGAAACAAGTGTCTGCTCATGATATAGTCACAATTGTACAATCAACTCTGCTTTTGGCAGATATTTCTTATGAATGTGGAACAGGTTTTGCCGCTTCTACCTATTGAAGCAATGAAGATTTCCCTGTTTGCTCCAGTTTATTTTCTATCCTTTTAGGTTCACCAAACATGGTTGTGCTGATCACTGATGGTCAGTCTAACATTGATAACTTTGAGACCCTCCCAGAAGCCCAAAGGATGAAGCGTGAGGGTATTACCATCCTTACCTTGGCTGTTGGTTTCTCTGGTGCCACAGCTGAACTGACTGGCATGACCTCACCACCCATCCACGAGAATCTCTTCTTCGTAGATGACTTCTATGCATTGAGAGAACTCACGGACTACATCATCAGACCAATCTGTACAGGTCAGTTGAATAGATAGTTATGATAGCTAGTACATTATACTCAAGCAGAAAAACTCCACAGCTTTCTCTGAGCTTGCTTACTTTAAAGGTCACATGCAACCAAAAAATCAAACATAATTAAAACACAATTATCACTTCT
>VKKT01001871.1:23552-33647 GCA_008038995.1 Haliotis laevigata | reverse complement strand
GCATGTGACCTTTAATAGACTTTCAAACAGAAAATATTACAGAAGTTGTACAGTAACTAGCATGTCAAACAGAAAATTATTTGTGAACTATAGGGTTAAATAGTTTTCATGCCAGATTAATTAAATCTCTTGGTTTACGGAATTTTGTGTCATTATGCCAAATGACAGGGGAAATTTTTTAGATGAATAAATAAAAAAAATAAAAAAAGAAGGTGTTGAATATATGCATGATTTACATCAAATAATTTTTTTTATTGTAAGTATTAAATGTTTAAGAAAGCAAAACTATTAATTCTTTTACCCTTATGTTATTTTCTTATAGTTTGTTGATGGTGTATATATCATGTTCCATAATTCACATTAAATCTATCAATTTTAGATTTTATATGTTGGTGCCTGTGGGGATTCCATGGTAGAAATGGTATACAGTCACATATGCTTGCTGTAGATACGGATTAAACCAAACTCCCTCAGATAATCTACCCAAACTTAATCGCTCTCATTCCTGGATCAGGAGGTCAGGCTTTTGACAAGCTGATTGCTGTGCCATTGTGCCCCAATGCAACAGATCATTCATTAGTCTTATGGAGTGTGTGATACAGCCTGAGGGGCGCTAGGGTAGTCTAGTGCTAAAACATCACCAACACAGAGTTCTAGATTATCTGTATGTCATGTTCAGTCTGTATCTTTCAAGGTTTGGTGGGGTAGCCTAATGGTTTAAGTGTTCTCTTGTCACATCGAAGACCGGTTTCGATTCCCCACATTGGTACAATGTGTGAAACCCATTTCTGGTGTCCCCCGCTATGATATTGCTAGAAAAATACTGAAAGCGGCATAAAACCATACTCACTCACTCATACAGCCTGAATAAATTACAGACTGCTGTGATATAGCTCAAACATTGCTGTACAATGAAGAGAGTTCTATAGATATACAACTTCTTTAGTATAATATGAGCGACGTTTCGGTGTAGCTACACCAAAACATCGCTCATAATATATTAAAGAAGTTGTATATCCATAGAACTCTCCTTGTTGTTCATCACACCAACTTCTAAATGCCACACAAACAAGTTCATATTGCTGTAGCTAATCAGCATTTACACTGACATCTATGTTGAAGAGCCTCATGTCTATATTGCTTTCGATGTTCCTTCCTCAGATGCCAATCAATGCGACGCAAACCCCTGCCAGAACGGTGGAAACTGTGTGGATGGACTCAGGAGCTACACCTGTATCTGCCCCTCTGGATTCTTTGGTGATAACTGTGAGAAGAGTGAGTATTGGGCATGAAAGCCATTATAATGCACTAAATACAATATTACATTATATATTCCAAGACAATCAATAACTTCCCAATAGCTTTGTAAAATAATTCACTGCACAATCAATATGTTTTTCAAAATGCTTTGATAATTAACATATGACAGTAAATAAGATCATAACACCTTTACTGAGTAAACACTGATGGTTATTGTTCCTTTGTAGTCAGTTACTTAAACAGATTTGAGTATTTTTCTTCACAGTTGGTTTAAGAATATATGTATGAAGTATGACAAAAAAGTAAATACATATTCTTTTAAAGTAAAGAATCAAGGAAACACATATATATATATATATATATGGTGTCAGTCTTCTGCAAAATCACCCCATAGACAGGAGAACTGTAGTTCAAAGAGTCTCAAGAAACATTTTGAAATAGTTTTCATGAAGGTTAAAGACTGAATAGAGCTTCTTGTGTGAAAATATATCTTACATCTGCTTACAATATTTGCCTATTCCTGAAGAACTTATGACTAGTATCTATCTTTGGGGGACACAAGTTGTCTATATTTACCAATATTTTTCACATTGAACACATAACAAGATCTAATGAACGTACCATTAAACCCCAGTTTCAGTCTGTTTAGGATATGTTGTTTGTAAGCAACTTAACACAGTAGGTTTAACCAAGGCTTGTAAATATAAAAACACACAGTACAAAAAGCCAAAAAGCAGTTATATATCTGCAATCTCTTACTCAGCTCAGCTCACTTTCAAAGTGGTGCCTTTTGCTATTTACAGAGTTTTGTCATTTTTAATTTTTTGAGGGGGTTTCCATGGAAACGTTTTGGACTTAAGTCTAAAGATATCAAGTTTCAACTGTCATATGATTTGCTCTTTCATATTTGTGTGGGCCGGGGCAATTTGTCATCTTCTGATGATTCTTGTTTCAGACTAGCAATACTATTTCAATGTCAATGCAAAAATTATATATGTTGCTAATACTGTGGACTAGACCCTAATCAAAGCACAATGTTTTTCCAGCATGTGGCAGTGCTGCTGATGTTGTCTTCGTCCTCGACTCCTCCACATCAGTCGGCCCCTTCGGCTTCCAGCAAATCCTGATGTATGCTCAGCAGATCCTGGCTCAGATGAACATGGATGCCTGTGACATCAATGTTGGTGCCCTCAAATACAGCTCAAGTGCAATGGTGCAGTTTGGCCTAGGAGCCTACCAGGACCAGGAGACTATCAGCCGAGCTCTTCGTGGCATCCATTACACACGAGGCCAGGCCAACCTTGCTGATGCCCTTAGAGTTACCCGCCAAGTCATGTTCAATGGTGCATCGGGTGATCGCCCCTTTGCCAGGAATATTGCCTACTTGCTGACCAGTGGAGATGTCAACGTCAATCGAGATATCACAATGTCTGAAGCTGAACTTGCCTTTGATGCTGGAATTACTGTTGTTCCCCTCGGTGTCAACCTACGTCAGCGTGATGATGTTGAGAACATCGCCTTGTACCAGGGTTTGAACCTCGTTGAAATTGAAAGTGAAGTGACACTGCAGGAGATGGCTGATGATGTGCTCAACCCTGTCACTACTGGTATGTAAGACAAGGCATAAATACACTGATTATAGTTAATATTTTGATTAAGATATTTGAAATGTAGCTTCTTTCTGTTACAATCTCATTTAATTGTTCAAAATGAAATAATTTTGGAAGAAATTTTTCAAATATATATTTTTTTAATACATAACAGATAATCTAGAACTTATGTAAGAGAACATGTGATACCATCAAGTGGTATAGTGTTGTAATAGTAATTTCAAACTAGTTGTTCATTGTAGTAATTGCTCAAATCTCAGCACAGCACATGACCTTCATTTGCATTTGTGTAATTCAGTATCTTATTTATTTAATATGCTTTTTGATTGTGCTTAAATCAAAATTTAGATGAGTAACATATATGAATTAGTTGCACACCATGCATCACAAAAATATACTGCTTGAATGATAATTGTCATTTATGTCTAATTTCAACGTGTTTTTGATTCTGATATCATTTACTCATACACACATAATACACACATACATGGTGGTATGTTGAATGTTTATGATGGCTTTAAGCATACTTTAATCAATGAGTAATGGCATAACATCAACATGTGCTTAACTATAACTTTCACATCATGAATGTTCTAGAACATGTATCAGTGTCTTCTTTCTGCAGTCATGAGGTTGTGGAGTTATCAACACTTTGGAGTAACACATATATATATATATATTCATCAGCTTCTTTCTTGCATCGTTCAACTTTAACTAAATTTACTTTTAGAAGTATTTTTAGAAAATAGAATATTGACCAGGCAGCCCTGAAGGTCGGATAGTACACTGTAGAGACATTCTGCAGCTAACAGTATTTTATTGTTGTTTATATGTACACTTATTCATTTTTCACAGTTATATAATAGGTCATGGCAAACACCTTTAGATGTTTGGAGCCTTAAGAATACATGTAAACTTTTATAATGTCATGTTATTATCATAGCCTCATTCCACACAGCGGTTTTGACACAAAGTGAAACACAAATCCTATTCATTAACAATGATTTATACTGTTGTAGGGCTACAAGTACTTTCTGGAATTTAGCCCAGAACTCTAGTGATAATTCCTCAAAGTCATGGATAATGAAGTAGCCCATTGGCTGAAGCATTTCACTCTGAAAACCTACTTTAATTCCCCACAATATTGTCTAGAATATTGCAAAGTGCAGTGTAATACCTCACTCACTCACTCACTTATTTTGAATCTATGGAAGGGAGATAACTCTAAATTTGTTTTTCTTGTCATCTGCTAGATTCTATGTCATTGGCTAATTGCCTAACTCTGGTACTGACAACATGATGTGAGATAAGACACATCACTCATGGTGGTATCAATACACCATTGTTTAATGTTCCTGGTGAGTGGTAGTTAATATGTGTATTATCCAACTGAAGACCATGAAATAACAGTGTCCCTCTTTGTCTGGTTTCAGCAAGAGGTAGGACTATTGTGTGATTCAGATATTTTCAATGCATGTGTCACAACTTTGTGTGTCAGGGGATGACTATAAAGTGTTTCTTTTTCCATTCTAAGATCACCCTTTCAAAATCAAGAATAGATTTGTTTGTATAAAAAATCAATATCACACTCCCTGATGGAAAAATGAATGTTTTATTGTGATTTGTTGGGCACTACAAAGATCCAATGGCCTTCATTGTTTGTTTTTGTCATCATGCAGAATGTTGTTGAGTCTGAGAATCAGGAAGGGACATATAGTCTGCCAAAAAAGATTTGACAAATAATAATTTTCAGCAATCACAGAACAGCAAAGCTTAATAAGTGGGAGCATGACTTATGAACAAGGAATAAGTATTATCTGTCTACAGTAGACATATCATCAATGTCTCTAACTTTAACAACATTGATTCATAAAAGATAGATCATGCATAATGCCAAGTTTAAAGTGAGTTATTATTTGTATTACCTATTTTCCTTTAGAAAATGTAGAAAGTTTGGCAATCATTATTATCAGATATTGGCAAGTAATGTAATGTCAAATAAGTTATTTGTAAATGACATGAAGTCATCTTCAACCATTGTCAACATTCTATTTATATCACATTGTCAAAAGCAAAAATCAGAACAGGAAACAGCACAAATTGGCCAATTAATGTGAAGCAAAATTTACTTTCTCCGTGGAAGGTTATGATAATGGTACACTTGTTTTTTGTGGTATCATAAATCTATATCTCCCTTTCTGTCAGGTAAGTACAGTGTTTATAATGTTCTTGTGATGTCTGTCATTTGAGCGTATAGTTCACAAATCAAACACTTTGAGCCTGTAGATCACTGTTTCTAACATTTCTTTAACAATTGTAATGCAAAAATCTAACCCATCAAAAAATATGCAATCATATGTTTCAAACTTTCTTTTCTGTTAGAATATAACAGATTACTACAGTGTCATTGTTACAACATACCAGTAACAAGCAGATTATGGAGCATACACAAATTTGAAACTTAAAATGAAGTCTTTGACAAAGCCTAATATTATTTGGATTGAGCATTCATTAAACTTTTACAGGAATCAATAAAGTCATAATCTGCTTGATAACTATATAAACAGTTCCATATGTTTTGCATATTGTCCTCTTCCAACTTCCCTTGCATCTGAACTCTGAATGAAGATAGAGTTCGTACAGCACGAGGATGCCCACTTTATTTGCCAGTGTTTTCATCTTTAATTAACACCATGAAATTGACTAACATATGCACAGTTTTCATCTTACTCAAACAGCATGAGACTACCTACATTGTAGAACACAAGAGCCTTATTATATGAAAGGTATCCCTCTCGTCAGTGAAGGAAACTGTCAAATCTTCTTTATTCAAATTACTTCATTTAAATTATCAGAAAGAGAATTAATCTCAAATCAGTTATCAAGGTGAATGTTTATGTTCTACCAGCCTTGGGATTGCTTCAGTTTCTTTACATATTTACATTAATTGTTTTCCAACATCTAAAAACTCCTCAAGAGTTTTAGCTCACCTGCCCTGAAGCCAGTGAGCTTAAGTCATGGCATGTTGTCCATTTGTCCTTCTCCTTCACCATAGTTACCTGTCTTCAGATATTTACATCACATCTGAAACTACTAGGCCTTTCATATAAATATTTCCAGCTGTGATGTTTCAAAAATATACATTCACAGAAATAAGATCTGATGTGAGATATATTGAAAACATTAATGATTCATAATGACTTTTCTTGTGCATTCAATATTTTGTTTTGGGAGTATCTGATAATACTATTTGGGGCATATTTGATCCAATTAAGTCATTTCATTCATGTACCTGTTTTCAAGTATTACTACATTTCAGCATCTCTGAAACTATAAGGCCCATGAAGCTGAAACTATGTGTGAAAAATCTTAGCTATGGTGTATCTAAAGATGCTCAAAGAATGCCAAACCTTTTTAAAAAGATGCCATCGCATCCTCGGAACTCAATTAATTGCTATGGTAATTTAAATGAATTAATATTTGGTATCGGTATAGTTAGAAGAGGTGCCAAACAGAAGTGTTACATTCTTTGCTTTATTTTGACTTTTGACCTTAACTCAACTTTTAAAGCATAACAAATTATCACCAAAGTAAAAAATATTGTCATGGTCAATAAAATTCAATTTGGACAAGCATATGTTAGACCCCTCCACACACTGTTGCCTTGTTCCATTTGAAAATCTAATATTTTTATACAAACCTTCACTTTGTAAAGAGGAGAGTATTGTCTGGGTATAGTTTCATCATCCTACATCTGTTGATACATAGGAGGAAATGGGGAAAAAAGTGTTAAAAGAACTTATACATAGGTCAGGTGAGCGACAGAGCCTTGTGGTTATGTTGTAAAACTTCAGAAAGAAATCAGTGTTTGACAGTGTCTACTTGGCGGTCACCAACATTTTGCCAATACATTGCCATGAATGTTTTTGTCACCCCAATGTTATGCTCCTTTCCCTTGAAAGAAAATGTCTCTTATTGCATTAAGGAGATAGAAGATGCATGACCAATTCAAAGAAAGTTGTGAGTTGGTAAAATGCATTCAAACAGTTGAATTAATTTTTTCTATTATTTAGGTTATGCCTATTCCAAATCATCATGATTTATTCTAGATCATATTTCTGAGACCAACAAGCTAGTTGAAAAGAAACTGTGTTCTGATGCAGTGAAAATATTACCCCAAACTATATACTTTCCAAGTTGTGTGAGTGTTGTGTCCAGACTGTGTTGTATATAGTGTAATTAAAGACTATGTGTATGATCAGTTCATTCCTCTAAATATTAATGATAACGTCATCATGTATAATGTTTGTCTTCCCAGTAGTTGTGATTTTATTGCACATCATTCAAGACTATTTCGTTAGATGTCTGTTGCTTTTCATCATACTGCTCCTGGATGCAGAGACCCTGCATGGGTTTTCAGCTGTGAATGTCAGCTTTAATAGCAGAGGCACCATTTTTCAGCTTCATAGCTTTTACCTTGTCAGCTGTAAATGGCTGTTGATGGTGGTAATAATTCCCTTGAGTCTGGTATGTTGAGCTTACAAGGTGTCATCACAAAGAAAGTGTATGTCCTGCACTGAGTGAATATCATGCAACTAATATAGGAGTCCTCAAATGCAAACCTTTTCAACATTCTTGGTGTAATGTATACCCATCACAAAATATGTCAACATTTGATGACTCCATTGCATAATTGTTAGTTGACATTTTTAATGCTAAGATTTACAGCAAACTTCTAATGTTTCTGATTTTTAATAATTAATTAACAACTGTAACTATTAAAAAATCTGTTTTGTATGCTTGTTTGTAGAAGACATTATCATTTTCAAATGTTTGTTTAGACCAGGACTTCTGTGCCAGTGACCCTTGTCAAAATGGAGGTCAGTGTCGCAGTCGGTCTCTTTCACATGTCTGTGATTGTCTCCCTGGATTCACAGGGGATAACTGTGAGAGAGGTGAGTAGTCATCATTATTTGGTTTGGTTTGGTTCCTTAAGTTATTTTATTCATGCCCTTAACTCTTTCATTCAGTGAATATTAGTACATCATTCACTGTACATTATGGAAGTAAAATCTAGAAATTATAAAATTCAAAAATAGAAAAAAACAAATATGTGTGAAAAAAGCTAATCTTGGGTATAAATGTGATATAATCAGTTATATTTGCAAAAGATTATGTAATTTGGTTTCAATGAGGATCTCATTCAAACAGTCTGAGTCAATGAAAGATCTGTTGAAATAATTCCCCAGCTATAACATTGTCATTCAGTTTCCTGCTTGTCGTATGTAATCATTATTGTTTTCCATATCAGGCAACTTGTGGTGTGTTTTCTTGTTTTAGTCTGCAAGGGCAAAGCTGATGTTGTGTTTGTTATTGACACTTCTCGCTACATGAGTCGTGAAGAATTAAGAAAAACCAAACGTTTTGTGCGTGAGGTGATAAAAAAGATGACATTCCGTACTGGCAATTACCGTGTCGGTGTGGTCAGCTTCAACGACTACCCATCCCTGCAACTGACTCTGGAAGAAGGATCAAGCAAGAAGTCGGCCAAGACAGCTGTTGCCAAGCTCAGGTACGTTAATTTAAATTTCATAATTTTGTATGGGTCTATCTAACAAAGGAGTCCATGGTGAGGGGATACCTGTGACCATATGGTGGATGTCTGTCTATAAGAACATTACAATCTGCTTTTACTAGAAAGTGTCCCCATGAATTGCTAAATATATCAGTTTAGAAAGGTAGTTGATAAATATTACGAGGCAAGATGTTCATGAATAACTATACCCAGACACCTTTTCATCTATTAGAAATTGTCATGCATCACAGAAAAATTTTGTTTAACAAACTATCTGCATTATAACATGATTGTTGACAGTGGGCACACGGCAGTTTCGTGAGAACTGCTGTGTGCTGATGACAAATGAAGTTCACTGTACAGGCAAAAAAGTTGACAATTAAAGTGTATGATTTCTGTCGCGCTGAGGCGGAAAGGGGAGGCCGTTTTATGCCATCGATAGGGAGTTTCTACACGGGCATTGAAACATATAACACAGAAGGGAGACAGTGTTGTCGATACAACACATGTAGAACCAGGTCAGACAGGCAATCACTCAACTTTACTCAGAAAACAAATACATGTCATTAAAAGTATTACTGAAACACCTTGAAAACCAAAACAATTTGTCAGCAATGAAATAAACACTATGGCGACTCTTACCTTCTTTCGGGTATAGGTACCAAAAAAATTGGAAGGAGAGAACAGGAGAGTATTGTGTGAACGAGCAGATATCGTACGTTTGAGAAATCATTTTCTCAGGACTATCCAGAAAAAAATGTGATGCAGGGTATGAGCCAGTGTATCTTGACGAGACTTGGGTAAATGCGTCTCATACCGCCAGCATTCAATGGGTACCCGATGGGAATAAGGGATCACAGAAGAAACTGCCGCTGGGGAAGGGGGAAAGATTGTTTATTCTCCATGCTGGATGCGCCAGCCAGGGCTTCCAACCTGGTTGTGATCTGGTGTTCAGAGCCAAGGTCAAAGACAATAGGGACTACCATACAGAGATGAATGGAGACGTTCTCTTTGAGTGGGTTCGAAATAAGTTTGTTCCAGGTTTGCCAAATAAGCCCCTTATAGTCATGAACAATGCGTCATACCACAGCGTGCAGGATCCAAACAGCAAAACTCTGACGTCTAACAATCGTAAGAGCGATATGATTGCTTGGCTTAAAAAATTCAACACCCCGTATCCGTCGAAAGCGGCAAAGTCTCAGCTGTACGAAATTGTCAAAACCCACAAACAAGACCCCGTATATAAAGTAGACACTTACATTAAGAGTAAAGGTCATGAAATATTGTGGCTACCACCATATCATTGTGACCTAAATCCAATCGAGATGATATGGGGTGTTCTAAAAAGGAACAATAACAGGTATTGTTAGTAATTGTTAGTAAACTTACCTCTGGATTATGGTTGCCAGTTTCCTGTGGTAACACAGTGACATACAGAAATGAAAGAGAAAAAAGATCTCTTAAAAAAAACCTTAGTCATAGTTATCCTTAGTGGTATGCCTAAGGAGTGATGCAGTTATCTCCCCTAGCTGTGATGTCACAGCATTGTTCTCCCCAAGCCCTCATAATTTTTTCTAAAGAAAACTCCAATAAACCTCTTCTCATACACCTCGCGGGGAGGTTCGGGAGGGACCTATATCCCATAATCCA
>VKKT01001870.1:72475-83673 GCA_008038995.1 Haliotis laevigata | reverse complement strand
ACTCACTATTTGGTAAACTACAATCTAATGTAATTTTTGTTTTGTCAGTAACCTCTTCATCAATGCAAGTCCAGTATAGCCAGATCAAAAACGTATTTTGGAGTATAAACGTTCATCATCCATTTCAACAAGTTATTATCGTTTTCAAAAATAAATTAGAAGGTAGCTTCCCTGAGGGCAGATAGTTCAGAAAAATGCGTTATGTTGTTGGGGGGTTTTAGAGACGTGGTGTTGTGCCTTTAAGTCTACATCAAAATACATAAAAACATGCAGCTTTGAAGCATGCTTCTCCATTCGCCATGTCGGACACAACCCTAGGGATACCGACTTATACACCTCGGAAAGTGTAGGACTTTCTCTTAATGTCGGAAACTTTGGAACCTAATAGGCTGTTAGTTTCTCCATCGTCGACTTTTCTTAGAAAATGGAATGCATTCTCTCTCCGTGGTAAAGTCTATCGAACAAGCAATATGACGCTCAGAATAGCGGAGAAACTTTCCGTTTTCATATTTATTTATTTTTGCGAAAGAGGCATCGGTTTGGGCTTCGATGCCATGTCATGTTAAAACGGTAGACTATAGAGTACTGATCTTTATGTTTATCAAGCCCAAACTTAGAGTTTGGGGAACTTTGTATTACAAATTAAACGAATAGTTTGTGTTGAAATTCACATTGATGGAACCTGCCAAACGAAACAAACTCAGGCAAATAGAGCTGCCGAGACGTTTTGGACAGAACGGGTTTTGAGTTGAATGATGCACGCAGTATAATCGTCGCACAGGAAAAATTAATAATTGCATACTCCTCTAATAACAACGAGGAACCGGGTCCAACCATGTCGCGATTCTTGGTATAATAAGTACTTGCTGCATGACGTGCGCGGATGATCTTGAAGGTCTCAAAAAGGCAAACATCATTTGAGTAAATCGTAATATAATCGTGAGATGTAATAAGTATATAAAGTGGGGATGCTGCATTTAGGAAGTTTCATAATGTAACTAATGGAAATAAACCATGGAACAGAAATCCGCGACTAATCAACGGGAATATCCGATTCTTGCGCAGAAAGTATTTCTATTCATGTCAACATTGGAGGAAGTGTTCACGCTAACAATAGTAGGTCGTGCGAGAGACAACAGTTCGCTGTTTTCATTTGTGGTTAGATCGTGAGAAAACAAAAATATACTGGTAGATGTTACTTGGTTATGGACAAAAGTTATTATTTACATTCGAAAATTATGTTTTGTGAAACGGCAATATTGCATGTAATGTGGAGCGTATCGATGATGAAGTTTCGAATACTTGTTGGTCAATGGTTCATCATATGTCCATTACATAACTGATAATTTCATATGTCCATTACATAACTGATAATGTTCTAGGACCCATCTGTAGTTAATCAAGTATCTTATGTTAACATTCACGATGTTTATTAGGTGAATTTGAATAAGTAAGTCACAAATATTCAGTTTGTATTGCAAATCTGGCAACGAACGTATCGCAGCATGTCCTAACCCCGAATTCAAATGGTGGTTTGGCCAGAATAATCGTATATATATATTTATATATTTTTTAAATAATCGTATATTTCGCAGGGTGGGCATTCTTGCGGCTGGGAAAAACATTTCTACCACTGCTACTTCATCCAAAGGCTAATATAACCTGAATGTGTATATGATATAGAAGAAAGGGTTCTAAATTTTCTGTGCATTTTGGCACAGTTAAAAGTGACAAATAATTATATGAATAATTACATATGTAAATTAAGAATATTTTATGCGGTGAAAAGCTATGCACACATTTTCAGCACACAGATCCCGTTACTAGAAAAGGTTAGGGGATACAAGACAACGCCGGAAGGACAACCACTAATAAAATATTCCTTAATCCACAATTTTGATAACAGTTATGGTGTCTTTTTTTATAATCTAATTATTTTCGTGATAACCCGACATACACAGAAGGTATTTCCGCTTCACACATGACATTTTAACTGGATGTGGGCACTACCCACCCGACAGGAGCGAACTTCAGTAGCATCGACGGCTTGTTAAGTCACCCACTAAAACACCCATGCTATATCGACCAGCGAGGGGACCTATTAGAAGAAAACTGTACCAGGCGTATTAAATAAAGCTTATTTAATATTAACATTTGTTACTTGTGCACAAAAGCGGAACAAGTTGCTACCATTGTCATTATATTTAAAGTAAATACGATTTATCAGACATTTGAAAACTTGAAATGACTTCATCCATAATATTTTAAGGATATATACATATATACACCACATATACACTAAACAATACCAATGAACCTAGTCTTAAATTTGCTGTATCAGCAATTTCTTTTACAGCTGATTTAATAAAACAGAAATCCGTGTTTGAATCGAGGAAAATATCGTAGCATTGCATTTGGAAGATCAAGGCCACACTGATTATGTAACAGGTCTCGTTTAAGGGCTCAAGAACGATAAATGATAAAGTCTCACCGTGAGAGGCGATTGTCGAGATCTTGACTCTGGTACTAAAAAGAAAATAATATATTAAACCAATAGATAAAGTGCCTTGTATCGCCTACCCTGTGCCTGTGAGGAGCATTGCTTGAAAGTCTCCTCTCATTTGCAGATGGCAATAGGCCAGGTGACGTCATAAAAAATGGCGGATTTGGGCCTCAATACCTCTGGTTACAACAAACATCGGATGGTATAACCTTCACTAACTGCAGTTGACACAAGGATAGGTTCATCATTTTTTACCATTTGTGAGTCCTTCACCAGTGATGGTTGCTATATACTAGGAGGCACCGAGAATACAAGGCAAAACGGCAAAAGGTATGGCAATCAGGATCTGTGACATGAACGCAATAGTTACGTTCAAAAGTTACGAATGATCAGTGATTTTCCGAACTGGTGCACATTTTATGAACACAGCTCCAATCTGTTGTAATACAACTATCGAACAAACAGTATTGACAGTGCAACCTTTTCAGCCAGGCCCCATGAAGATGTGACACATCGTTGGTCTGTGGAGAAAAATGTCACTCCTGAAGTGGAGAGTGACCAGGCCATCGGTATAGTGAAGGAAGAATGGAAGATCACAAGCTATTGTCGTCAAACGTTTTAATGTTCATATATTGACAATTGTCCAACTTCACGTATCTACAGCCCCAGGAAGCGGTTCTCATCATCAATGTAAAAGCTGCCAATGCTTGCGGACGTTGCGTCAAGATCAATCAATACATCCGCTTGTGACATGTCTGTTGCAGGTTTCTTTTTTACGGACATGTTAGCATGTAAATACCTCCTCGGGTTCAGGGAGGACCCACAGTATCGAGAGAAGGCTACTCCCGTTTGTATACAACAATGACGGTATAGTTGCGCCCACTTCCTTGAAGACGTACCGCTTTATATTTTCTCTTTTCCAGACTAACAGCGAACAAATTTCTGCTAAAATTGTAACACAGAATTCACTTCATTGTATGTGCTATGGTGAATGTAATCTTAATGGATACCAATTAACATAATTCCATGTAATGTCCGCGACAAATCCAGCCATCTTCATTACGTTTTCGGTATGTCACAATGTGTATCTTGCTGAATGACATGCGCGGTCGTTGCTGCAGCTGTCAAAACAGTTTTATTAAAAATATTTATTACAAGCAACGTTAAATTAAAACATCGACGCCCCGGAATAGAAAGTCTCGAATATCTTCGGAAACAGATTCTGTTGGGCATGAAAGGAGAAATTGCTTTGAAAGTTACACTGAAAACAGCGTTGAAATTAAGTGTTGACAAAATGAGAACAAAAAACACGCCCTGCCGTACCATAGCTCCCATACAATCTGCATAGTTAACTGTTGTCTGGCGCCACACAGCAGTGTCTTCTGGCACCATGCGTTAGTCGCCTGTAAACAAACCCCAAAGACTAATAACAGATCTAAAAACAAATCCATTGAAACGGCAGAGCATTTACTGGTCTTATTAAAACTAAAATGATTTGTACATTTTGAATTATGTCAGCTATGTTTAAGTGAAGAGATTCTGCTCTTATTAAGTACATACAAATGGTACGAAATATGTTAGTTTTACAACATGAAGGGCAGTTGCAATGTTTCGACTCCCAACATTGCACGTTCAGCACTATATGCGACTCAACCAGTTGCCAGTTGAGGAGGAGGTATTGCACAAATAAAACTAATCATGTCCAATGTTGAGTTGTGTATGTTTTCTGATTAACACTTCTCATGGTTTACATGGAACCATCAAACATTAATAAATGCCTATCTATACATTGAAGATACACTGGCGGTTAGGTTGTCAAAAGCAGTTTGCTGTGTAGAGCTATCCAGCGTTCGAAACTCGCCGGTGATTATGTGGTTTGTGTGCACCAAACTTGATGCGATGGGAAACGTCTAAGAGTCACCGCAGTAATCCCCGTGAGATACTGTTCAAGTCAGCGATTTTCACAACACATGCACATTTTGTGGTCTGGCTTTCGATCCAGTAGTTCAGTCAAAATGGCAACACGTTCAACATAACCTGAACCAAAATGTGCCACCTACATTTCACCTACAGCGTTCTTGTCAACCATTTTCTAAAGTAATCCATTGCAGATGGAAATGCATAAAATGTAATGAATCCGCAACGTAAACAAAAACAAGAGCCCCGGGCACCTGTAATGATATTCATCGAACCATATTGGTAAGGAATCGGTTCTGAAATCAGTAACCGGTGAGCGTTAAGAAATCGGATTATGCTTACCACTCGCTAATGAACCTTTCCGTATGAAAACTGAATGTGTGGAAGTCAAGTTTATATCTGAAACCTTTAAACTTGCATTGGCTGTTTGAATCGTCTCTTTAACTGACACTGTCTGTCACTTGCCGATGTACAGGACAAATGACTGTATCTATCCGAAGATGTGCATTATTAACGTAATACAGATCTAATGAGCAAACGTTGTGAAGGATAGATTCCATAAATATCTCTGTTCTTGTTACCTTTAATCAACTGTAAATTCCAAAAAAAACGTGTTTTCGAATTATTATGAGCAATGTAGGTACTCATCCGTTCGTCAACGACCCGTCCATCAGCAAGCAAAGACCTATAGGTTACTCACTACAAAGCTTTTAATTATCTCTTTTGGTAAACTTCATCGTGGTTAAAACATGAACACAGATAGTTTAGTTTAAATTTTCATCAGCTCTAAATGACTTACGCCACAAGCTACAGTAAAGTATTAGGCCTACTCTTTTGACGATGGTGTCACCGTCCACGTTTGACTTTGGAGTCAGTATCTTGCAGATGATCACAGCAAGTCAAGTCGTCGTGGTCGGTATTCAATTGCAGAGAGTAATGTGTGCCTTAGTTGCGCTAATGTCCGCTCCTTGATCATGAGTTCTACACGTCTTAAACTTTCACTACACAAAACTATTTTCACAATAAGAAGATACGAAAGGGCCTTCAACACATTTCTTTCTTTAACAATGTGTATACACATGGGGGAAAATATCGCAACCCCCTCATCTATCATAGTATCAATATGTCACCATTAATCATAGCAAAGGAACTTCTGCAAACTTCAGTTTAACTCACTGTCTGGATAAATTGACCCTCAAGGAACAAATACTAGCAAATCTAAACGCAAAAAGAACATAAAACAACTTTATTCATAGAAACGAATACGCTAAATAGTGACTCATTGTGTAGTGCTGATAACTATGGTCGTATGGCGTGTACAAGTGAGGTCATTTGCAAGATTCTGGCATGAAATACTCAAGGAATCACGTAAGTATCAATAACCGAGAATATCTGGTGTAACCTTCACCAACTGCAATACAATCACTCTTCATTATATTTGACGTTGCGATATTGCGTTCAATTCAAGATTTCTGCCTTCTCTTGTGATCAGTATACCAAGGGTCCGAATCGTATGACAAGACGCCAAAATGAGCCATCCGTTCAAATTATCCTACTATCTGTGAGAAGTTCTTCCACACCCCTGCACCTCTGGATCCGCCTATGAGAAATGGTGCGTCTATTTGCAGTGAAATAATTCAACGAGGTCAAATGAGTCCAGGTGAGGTTGGGTAGTTTAGTGGTTTAAACGTTCACTCGTCACGCTGAAGACCCGGGTTCGATTCCCCACATCGGTACAATGTGTGAAGCCCATTTCTGGTGTACCCCTCCGTGATATTGCTGGCTTATTACTAAAAGCGGCCTGAAACTAAAAATCACTCGCTCTAATGAGTCCTACTCTGTGCATGGCCTTTGTGCGAACCCCACTGCTGTCAAGTGTTGAAGCTATATGTCGAGCAGATGTCCGCAAGGCTCAAGCTCTTACCCGACCGTTACATAATTAGTTAACCTCCCGGTGTATTCTCTGCCAAAAATATGCAAGCGAAAGTGGCAAAAAAACTCAACACAAATATGTTGTTTTGTTTAACGAAGCAATGTATGAGCTCAGACAATTTGGAAGGTGAACCAGACAATCATGTGATTGACATCATGAAAAATTGAAATACATGTGCGATGACATGCATCGAGCCTGACCACGTGGTCCTCTTAAGACACGTTTTAATCCAGAACTTCAAATGGAGTGGCATGTATAATTGCATGTGTATCAGCGGGAATGAATTAAGTTTCTCTTCTCTTTTTTCAGTTTGTTTGATCGAATCTAAT
This sequence comes from Haliotis laevigata, assembly GCA_008038995.1. Lineage (NCBI taxonomy): Eukaryota > Metazoa > Mollusca > Gastropoda > Lepetellida > Haliotidae > Haliotis > Haliotis laevigata. The sequence goes on along the minus strand of VKKT01001870.1, from coordinate 76,991 downwards.
TGGAAAACACCAACCTTCATATCCCCGCATTTTTCAAAACTAATTACGCGATAGTTCGAATGAAACTTTAATTCAAATTGACAAAAAAGAATGAGCTGAAATAAGTGCAGTTGGCATTTCTTTCTTGTTAAACAACCGCCAGCCGTTTGGTCGCCTTGCAGTGGAAGCTGTGTTATGGGCTGCCGCTGTAAGGAGCTCTGGCACGTCGCACGAGAAAAAGTGCCGATGTCATGTGAACGCTCATTGGTCGGAGCACTCCTAAGTTGACATCGCTTTTGAATCGTAGCACGACAGAGCTGCCATGTGTATAAAATATTATGGGAATATAAAAGTCTTTAGTGCAAACAAACCCGTAAACTATTAACGACTAAGATATAGAGACAAATACGCCGATGTTGTGATCATGTGGTTAAACGTAACCTCACCTGGCAGACATGTTTCGTTTAGAATACGTAAAGGAATCCTGCGTAGCAACACACAGAAACTGAAATCTTAACTGGCAGAATAAGGGTTTTTTTCATGGAGGAGATACCACCCCCTCTCTGAATACACGTGAATAGATATTGTGAAATATACCCTACATTTGAATGATTAAAAAACGCATGGATTGGAAACATTCGACACATAAGCACATGTATCGTTCAGTCCACTCCATTTAACAATTAACCCGATTATAAGTTTGTGGAATCAATGAAGAAAAATAGTGTGTCCAGGTACATTGCTTTTGACTGCATGCTCAAACCGCACAATCTTCCAATGTCAACTCCAATAAAAGGGAACTATACACTTCAGTCACGTCGTCGTGTCATCCTGCAGGATACACATGTTACTGCTGAGAGAAAAAAGTACATTTCCAGTAATGTTCACTAGCTCAAGGTGTATGGAACAGGAAACTCTCAGGATTCGCTCAAGTTACACAACCAAATCTCCGCGACCAACGGTGCTAAACTTCACCTAATTTGTTACCTGTGTGATGTACCCTTTTTGGTATTTAAAGGGGCGGTGTTATAGCCTAGTGGTTAATGCGTCCGCTCATCACGCTGAAGACCCGGGTTCGANTCCCCACATGGGTACAATGTGTGAAGCCCATTTCTGGTTCCCCAGCCGCGATATTGTTGGAATATAGCTAAAAGCGACTCACTTGATATTTAAACAAAATAAAAGTTAAATCACATTTCCCTTCTATAACACAAGGACTTCGTCTCCAACTGACGGAATGAGTCCAGCTCGCAGAAGTTGCTAAGAACTTGCTGTTCAACCATTCTAAACTTTGAACCAAAGACGTTTAACAACTTTAATAACCACATTCAGACACACTTTTTCGGGAACGCTTTGTCGATATTACATTATTATGTCTACATATTCTTACAATATTTACTTTAAATAGTAATAAACAAACTCTAATTTTGTTGTAAATGGAAAGAGATCAGCACCTTTACACATACGAGCTACGCAGCGACGCTAGCTGTGAATAGTATTACCTTAACGACCTTGTGCAGAATACATATTACCTCAGTGTTAGTGTTGTCCTCTTTATCGTTCTTTAATATGTTGCCAGCAACCGACAATTGCCGTGCAACAATGTAGCCATGAATTAATAGCTGTAATAGGAGTGAAGGGATTTTTAAAACCAAACCGAAAGTACAACACTTCGACCTCAACATTTACTTCAACTTTACAATGTGATGAGCGAATGCACACTCAACTACAGTCCTCTCTTCCATCTAATGTTCCATAAGTCAAATTTCAGTGATCATACATTCCGGCATAGGAAGACGTGATACATTATACAACTTAGATTTTGCTAAGGATCAGCAAATAAAGACGGAAATACCCAAATACACAATGATTGAAAGCGTGGTGCATCAAAACCTGGGTCTCGATACACCATTTTCATGGAGTTCAACGTTAAAGTATTCACGGAAATAGAAGTAAAATGGTTTTGGGCGTTTATTTGTTTAAAACTTCATTAAAATAGGACATTTTGACCAATATTAATATTAATATGTTTTTTCCCAACTAGGTCTTTTAAATTTGGTCCTCTAATCATCATCCAAAATACCATTTTACAGGTAAATATAACAATAAATTGCATATTATCAACAAATTTAGAAACGTGCTATAACTTACGTCACGGGAAAATGCATTTGCACATGCGTTGCAATAGCGATTGTGCAATTGTCAATCAAAGCTATGAATAAACTTTCAACAAGAGTACAGGCATGAAAAATGTATTGAGAAAATCCCTGAATAAATTATTTGTATCTGAATTAGGATAAAGGGTGAATGGTATATGACGTTTTTCATAAAATATATTTTGTACGCGAGAGTACATCTCATTTGCATACTATAGCTTGCATCAGAAACGTATATTTTGATGGAATTTCAAGGGGTAAAAATGACACGATTTACTCGCCTGTAAACTGATCTATGTTTTATCATGTAATGGAGGGTGTTATCGGTGCAATAATACAATGTGATAAACTTGGTATCAGATAAGATTAGGTCGATACACGAACAACTTTCTGAAAACTCCATACAGGCCATGCGAATCCTAAAACATTTGACATTTCATTGATGTCGTCGCGAGGTTTTTTTTCTATTGCATGGGCGAAAGTGGCGCATGAAGGACCTTCACCTTGGTGTACCCCAAAGTATTCTTACGCGAATGCTTGATTACCTTCATATAAATTCACGTACGATATTCTTATTCTTTTTTTTAGAGTAATTTTAAGAATGGCATTATGTGATAAACAGAGTATTAACCAAAAGTGTTTCCGTATCATTAATATCATATATTAGGAATATAAAGTATGTACTATGATTGTCTTTTTATTCCTAATATATGATATTAATGATACNGAAACACACTCGGTTAATAATCTCTATTTATTTCTATTTCCGTGAGTACTTTAATGAATGCTCTTAGGGTTCCACTTCGTCACAGATGACCGAGGGATTTGGCAAATGCATAGGATTGTTGTTTGAAACTGGGTCAGCACAACAACGTCAAACATGATATCATCCAAAGCAACCCGTGAAGATCAGGGTTAGAAATTGTCTTCAGTAACCCATGCTTGTCGTAAGATGCGACAAACGGGATCGGATGGTCAGACTCGCTGACTTGGTTGACACATGTCATCGTATCTGAATTAAGTACATCGATGCTCATGCTGTTGATCACTGGATTGTCTGGTCCACACTCGATTATTTACAGACCACTGCCACATAACTGGAATATTGCTGAGTGCGGCGTAAAACTCAACTCACTCACTCACTCATCCAGAGTTTGACCAATATGACATGGAATCTACACCAGACGTTTGAATCAGCTACCCAGTGACAAGCAAGTGTTCGACAGAGTTCCATAACCACTGGGAAGACGTCATCACTCTGTGACTTCCATCACATCAAATTACCTGCGAACCGCCATGTTGTTGGTCTTCGGTCACGAAGGACATACACACGTGTTGCATACCAGGCAATGGCGTTTTGATGGGGCTGAAGCTCACTGCACCCGGACTTTGGTTCATTCAACTCGACTTCGTGCAATTTTTTATTTTTTTTGTCTTTGGATTTTTTAAACGGTGGACCCAGTTTGACGTATAACCTTATGAAATCGAAATCATTAGCAAACCTGCATTAGTAGAGACAAATAGAACTTATTTGTAATAAACTTACACAATGTAAGCTAAATGCTTGAGCTGTTGAGGGTACCTGCTTGAAGGTATACACTGTTCCATTCAATATCTTGCCAACTCGGCCAAAAGTGAGAGTGCTGGCTCTTGCAGTGGTTGTGGTTCAGGATGACGATGTTGTACGCAACGATGTACCGTACCTTTTAGTCAGGACTGTGGTTTGCGGAATGCTACTGTTACTCGTGTTGTGATACACATCGTATGATGTGTTTATTAAATAATTATAGTGAAAGTTAGTTCTGAAATACTGCGGCATTATACTCAACTAGACCAATGAAAATTTCAATTATCTTGTTCGTATGTATTTACATGTATATTGTAAATCTAAAATGATATCTGTTGCAGATCAAACCTACCTGATGACTAACGATCAAGGCAAGTATAACGTCAGTCACGGATGGTAGAAGATGTGCATTGACGCGACATGGGTTATTGTGAGTGGGGAAGTGTTTCAATGGAGATTAAAAATAATGACGACGGGCAAAATGTTGCAAAGTAGCAGCTAATGGCCTTAGAATCCTATCGTTAAGTTGATACTACAAGGTTGATGTTACTAGAATGGTGTTGGCCTTACAAAATAATCTAATCGTGATTTGTTGAGGTTTTGGGGGTTGTTGATCAACCAAGACGGGAGCCTGACCGCTCTGTACCGTTAGCCGTCTTCTATTAGAAACCTACAATGATGCAAGATGAAGGTACATCCCCATAATGTCACCCGTTATTGTTAAGATATTATGAATTAATGACATATCAGAAATATTGATGAAGAAATGAAACGCTCCCGTCATCATTAGAAATTTCAAAAAGCTCAGTCCTGT
>VKKT01001870.1:14767-30674 GCA_008038995.1 Haliotis laevigata | reverse complement strand
TAATTGACAATATGTCAATATCTCTACTTACAACGATCCCTTCGTGAAACGGACACTGATTAATACTGCTGACAATTGACATGGTACACAACTACACATGTTTGGGATGTTTTGGTCAAATTCAATGTTCAAGTGTATGTTTTGTGTTTATGCTGTCTGCAGGTATTCAGTCATGTGAAGCCATGAAACAGATCAGGCAATTTATAGGGAGTTCTGTCATCAACGATACTGAACATGTCATAAGAACATCTGTTTCAGCTTCTGTATCTTCATTCGATATATAGGTATTACAGTTGCACAGTATGTACGTATATCTCGCACACACACACGCGCACAGTAAGCGTGTATGCACGCATGGACACATGTTTGACTTACGTTTACAAATATCTCAAACTGACATTCTCCTCTTAATTACTCCTTTCTTGTTACCCACATGTTGCCTTTCATCCGGATGGTTTTCATTCACCCCCTTTATGTGTATATGCCCCGTGAAGATCCGGGTTAGAATTAGCCTTCAGTAACCCATGCTTGTCGTAAGAGGCGGCTAGCGGGATCGGGTAGTCAGACTCGCTGACTTGGTTGACACATGTCATCGGTTCCCAATTGCGTATATCGATGCTCATGCTGTTGATCACTGGATTGTCTGGTCCAGACTCGATTATCTACATATAGCTGGGATGTTGCTGAGTGCGGCGTAAAACTAAACTCATTCACTCACTTTATGGTTATAGACACTTTCTGTCTGTCGGACGGTTCGGGGTTCGGATCCCATGTTCACCCAAATGTAGATCCTCGTGAGCGATATGTCCTTTGGTGTGTTTCGAGTGAATATAGATCAGTATAACTTTGGGCCAACAAGAAGACCGTTAAATCCAAATTCCCTCACTAAAATAGCTTCTACTCCTTCCTTGCCTTTTACTGTTCTTTCCTCTCGTTTTCAATTTTGACGCCTCTAGGGGGATAGAGGGCGCACTTTTAAACGTCATAATCAATATGCGCATGTCATCAATTTGAACAAAATACTGTATTTACCAGAGTTAGATGAACTATTTTCGATTAAAGCAGAAATCTGACGATTCACAATTATCTAATTATTGTATTCAACGGTCCCACAAATGAGACTCGAGTGTGTCCCATACAGCCGCCTTGATGACGTCACGCAGTCTCGATTTCGCTTTGATTGACGTTACGTCGTAATAAAATGGCCGTAGACGCAGAATTAGAGAATCTTCCCTGACTATCACGTAAGTTAAGAGTCTCGAATTGCGCCCAGCACTGGGTGATCGCGATAAATTTACTTATTACATTACTAGATTGGGATCTTTATGCACGGATTCATATGCTTTTGTCATTGCGCTTGGAATAAGTTTGTGGAAAATTCTCGGACGTCTGTTGATTTCTTAAGTTTAGATTGATGTTCGCTTTATGACATTTAGACATCATAATGCCCATCTTGGCTCTTTTTTCAAGATTACATGAACTTTCCATTTTTTCTTAATGAGAAAAGTGAAAAAGTAGCCATGCGCCACGTAAAGATTGGTTAAGATTGATTAACAGAGCATCGGCTACAGAAGAAAATAATCTGGGAAACGCATTTATTGGGCTAGCGGGGAGTTTACAATATTAGAAATGTAAGACAGCCGGACTTGGGATTATCAAAGGCTGTAGATATATAGTATACAGACCCCGGGTCAGATGAGCACGGGACCATTTGTTGAATCTTGGAGCAAAAACGGGGGCCTGATCTGTCGGCATTTTGCTGTCACTAATGATGGAAGCGAGCCGGACCCTCGCCAGACCGATTGGAGCCCAGATAAGCGATTTTGTGCGCAAGTTAATTTACACCAGCACTCTAAAGGGATAGGAAATATTAGAAAGATTCGCCTTGTAAAAAATTTCAGCTGATAGTGAGGCGGATTATTAGTAGAGGTCTGAAGCATCTATGACCTGGTAAATTTATTGCTCAGTGGATGTGTCTAACGGGAATTGTTGATGCGCGGTGCAATCAAAGGCCCAGCAAAATGTCGAGCTTGATGTATCCCGATACTGGGTCAGTTAATTAGAAAACGATATGTAGGGGGGCGCTGAGGGGGAGCACCCACAACGGTTCTCCTGCCTGATAACAGGGGGATAACGACGAGAGGCCACACCGGCTGACTATATAACGATTTGGGGACTTTCATTGTTTTATGACCCATGGAATGTTGTGTTTTCCTCTGCCTCTGTATCCATTACGGGCTTAATAAAACTTGACGAACGCGGCTGTTATCTAACCACACGAGTTAATGACTGCAGCTCGGATAGAGTGGTTATTTCATTAAAAAGATTCCTGTCCGAAGAATTAAGAAACATTGTCCCCAAATTACTTAACGATATAGTTTCCGGGTGCAAACTTTACCATATCGAAAATGTTTCCAACTGTTAAACCCGAAACATATCACAGTGCAGATTGGGTGATTTAACTGCAAGTGGTAGCTTCTCTCTTCCTGCACCAAGTCCGCGCGGTAGATCACTCAATACATCCATAAGGGAACGCGAGATTGAGAAAAGCGTGGCGAAGGTGCAACGTAAACTGGTTCTTCTGACAGGCTGCGCGATACTGGCGAGCGACACTGCCCGATCATTCCAGACCACGAACGAAGTATTGTCAGAAAACAATGGCTTCACATTCACACCCCAAACTTTCTTGGTTATGCTCTCTAAATACACTGGATATAGTCAATCCTTATGAAACTGCAAGGTGGGTGATGAGTATCGTTATAAGACACAGAGACAACCTCATGTTTTGCCGCCAGAATCTGTATCTGGAAACGTTAGAAAAACTCTTTTTCTTTGTCCCTGAACTTCTCGGTTGTAATCTAAATATCAAGAGCAAACAATCTACACCCGCCGCAATATGGAACGAATTACATTTGTCGGAACATCTTTCTCTTCATTGTAACTACGCGCGTTTGCAGACATAGAAGGTTATATTCGGGTTTCAGTCGGGAGATATCTGCGGATGAGACGTTTTAATTCCATTCGGATGAGGGTAATGGATAAACACACACCTGTATCGTACGCACTTTGGTGGGATATTGGTTTTAATAGGGATATAGACATGTTTCTATATTCCTTGAGTTATGTTAATGTAGTATACCCCGGACTGTTTAGTTGGGTTATCTACAAATACAGAAGTCCATCAGAGGGCCCACAACGCTTTCTTGGACGTCTAACGCCACTTTACCGTAACTCAGGGATTATACAAACAGGCCTACTTACCCTGTTAAAACCCATATCCCACCAAAGTGCCAACGATACCTGCTAGGAGGGTATGTATGAGTGAGGGATTGTTTTTATCAGACAGTATCACGTCAATTATATTCAAGGCTGCACCAGACAATACTAGTAGCTGTGACTACATGGCACCCCAAAAGTGATAGGGACGGTGGGATAGCCTAGTGGTTATAGTGTTTGCTCGTCACGCTGAAGACCCGGCTTCGATTCCCCACATGGGTACAATGCTTGAAGCCGATTTCTGGTGTCCCCCGCCGTGATATTGCTGGACTTTTGCTAAAAGCGGCGTAAAACCAAACTAAGCAATCAAACTTATCAGTAATGTTTACCAATCTAAAGTTATATCAAACAAGTACAACCATGTCCTAGCTGCCATGTCGGAACGTCGTTTTAGGGCCTACCCTGAACATGTCAAGTCGCGCACTCCGCATCACCCTTACCAGAACTGGTAAAAGATGGTCTCTCGCGAGTTGGCTTTAAAAGAAAATAACACGCATTTCTATTTTGAACATTTACAAGTATAGGCATCTAATAACTGGTGTTTTTTGTGTGTTGCGAGGACCTTTAGCATATCACCCGACACCCACCACACCCACACATCTCTACAGACCCGAGGACGAGAGCTGCGTTCCGAGTTCGGCACACGCACCGTAGCCCTGTTGGAATGCTCCGTCGTCTGGTCGCACTTAGCCTCTTAACAGTAGACAGGAGCCCAGTTGAAAGTTCCTGGAGATCTGCGGCTGGCCCAGTATGTTTGGGTTGCTCGATGTACTTCACGGTGACCGTACATCAGGGGCACTGTCTTTGATACTGCATGCCACTGCACGTGGTAAGGGTGCATGCCTGTACACCTGCACGTGTTAAAAGTGTATGCTCATAAAACGGTGGTAGCTCCTCTGTCTGTGAATTATATATATGCCTGGAGACGCAACACCCTAGCCTTGCTCCAAGGCTGTACTGAGTGCTAAGCCCGTGGATGTATAGTAATTATATCCGTTAAAGAGGCAAGCCTAGATAGGTTTAATAGTTTATCATTTAAACTATCAACTATTACATTGTGCAAGTCTAGCCACACCTGTGCATGGTCTTGTGTGCGTTATTTGACTGCTCTGAAGGTACTGATAGAATGACGTCTTTAACCACAGGTTATACATTTCACCTGATATGCTTGAAGAATATCCATATTCTAAAACATCCGTTCATTGTGTGAGCACTTTACAGATGGGTTGGTTATTCTACCCCATCTTGTTTGTTTGTTTGTTTAGCTGTTGTTTAACACAGCACTTCCAACATTGACCGCGAGATGCACATAAATAGGTTAGGATCAGAACATATATCGATCAACATCATAGATGTCCGCAATGGAAACATCTAGCCTTCAACCAAATTCCTATAAATCTCCTGAATTCACGCATTCACACTTCTGATTATTCTGTCAACCAAACCCCATTTACAATTATTTCTACCAGTCTTCAACTGCTCCTTTGCATGACGAATCACTGCATTATGTTCAGACAACGAGTTCGATCCGGCGCAGACAAACCAAAGCCTAACAACAACCAACACCACATAACCCCTATGCATTCATATCCTTGTCACACACAAACATAAGGAAGTAATAACTATAGAGCAGAAAAGCGGTTGACCTTGCGTTTGACATGACCACAAATACCAGTACTGTATATTAAACACATGAAGTCAGTCCGACTAAAACCCAGTAAGCCGATTGGTTACAAGACACATGTTGTTTAAGCTACACGACCATCCCTTTTTCGGGCGCCCGTCAATGCCAACAGTGTCCGTGGTGTATACTTTACACCCTGTTGCATGAAAGGTCTATGATATAAGGAAATATTGTTTTTCAGCTGGACTGAACAACGGGCTATGCAAGCGATGACCCCCAAAGGAGAGCCTATCGAGTCACGTAATCCCGGATTATAGACTTTAAGATTGCTGGGTAAGCTACCGTACCGAGCTGCTGTATACTTAGGTGGACTTACTGTGTAGTTCATTTGTCCCGCGAGATCAGCTGAAAGCTATACATTTTACTTTTCGTTTTTGACTTTACAGCCTTGGAAATCTTAGCGCGTCAGTTACAATGGATTCTTTAGTATTAATGTGTATTTTAAAAATAAAACGTACGTTAATAGTTATAGATACTTTAACATACCATTTCGTTATTATTAAAACGGTAATGTATTCTTGAGTCGAAAAGTTTAATCAGTGACAGTTTATTCCACAGAGAGGGCGGTTGGGTTGCCTATTGGTTTAAGCGTTCGCTGAACACCCGGGTTCGATTCCCCACATGGGTACAATGCGTGAAACCCATTTCTGGTGGCCCCCGCCGTGATATTGCTGGAATATTGCTAAAAGCGGCGTAAAACTANACTTTACCGTAACTCAGGGATTATACAAACAGGCCTACTTACCCTGTTAAAACCCATATCCCACCAAAGTGCCAACGATACCTGCTAGGAGGGTATGTATGAGTGAGGGATTGTTTTTATCAGACAGTATCACGTCAATTATATTCAAGGCTGCACCAGACAATACTAGTAGCTGTGACTACATGGCACCCCAAAAGTGATAGGGACGGTGGGATAGCCTAGTGGTTATAGTGTTTGCTCGTCACGCTGAAGACCCGGCTTCGATTCCCCACATGGGTACAATGCTTGAAGCCGATTTCTGGTGTCCCCCGCCGTGATATTGCTGGACTTTTGCTAAAAGCGGCGTAAAACCAAACTAAGCAATCAAACTTATCAGTAATGTTTACCAATCTAAAGTTATATCAAACAAGTACAACCATGTCCTAGCTGCCATGTCGGAACGTCGTTTTAGGGCCTACCCTGAACATGTCAAGTCGCGCACTCCGCATCACCCTTACCAGAACTGGTAAAAGATGGTCTCTCGCGAGTTGGCTTTAAAAGAAAATAACACGCATTTCTATTTTGAACATTTACAAGTATAGGCATCTAATAACTGGTGTTTTTTGTGTGTTGCGAGGACCTTTAGCATATCACCCGACACCCACCACACCCACACATCTCTACAGACCCGAGGACGAGAGCTGCGTTCCGAGTTCGGCACACGCACCGTAGCCCTGTTGGAATGCTCCGTCGTCTGGTCGCACTTAGCCTCTTAACAGTAGACAGGAGCCCAGTTGAAAGTTCCTGGAGATCTGCGGCTGGCCCAGTATGTTTGGGTTGCTCGATGTACTTCACGGTGACCGTACATCAGGGGCACTGTCTTTGATACTGCATGCCACTGCACGTGGTAAGGGTGCATGCCTGTACACCTGCACGTGTTAAAAGTGTATGCTCATAAAACGGTGGTAGCTCCTCTGTCTGTGAATTATATATATGCCTGGAGACGCAACACCCTAGCCTTGCTCCAAGGCTGTACTGAGTGCTAAGCCCGTGGATGTATAGTAATTATATCCGTTAAAGAGGCAAGCCTAGATAGGTTTAATAGTTTATCATTTAAACTATCAACTATTACATTGTGCAAGTCTAGCCACACCTGTGCATGGTCTTGTGTGCGTTATTTGACTGCTCTGAAGGTACTGATAGAATGACGTCTTTAACCACAGGTTATACATTTCACCTGATATGCTTGAAGAATATCCATATTCTAAAACATCCGTTCATTGTGTGAGCACTTTACAGATGGGTTGGTTATTCTACCCCATCTTGTTTGTTTGTTTGTTTAGCTGTTGTTTAACACAGCACTTCCAACATTGACCGCGAGATGCACATAAATAGGTTAGGATCAGAACATATATCGATCAACATCATAGATGTCCGCAATGGAAACATCTAGCCTTCAACCAAATTCCTATAAATCTCCTGAATTCACGCATTCACACTTCTGATTATTCTGTCAACCAAACCCCATTTACAATTATTTCTACCAGTCTTCAACTGCTCCTTTGCATGACGAATCACTGCATTATGTTCAGACAACGAGTTCGATCCGGCGCAGACAAACCAAAGCCTAACAACAACCAACACCACATAACCCCTATGCATTCATATCCTTGTCACACACAAACATAAGGAAGTAATAACTATAGAGCAGAAAAGCGGTTGACCTTGCGTTTGACATGACCACAAATACCAGTACTGTATATTAAACACATGAAGTCAGTCCGACTAAAACCCAGTAAGCCGATTGGTTACAAGACACATGTTGTTTAAGCTACACGACCATCCCTTTTTCGGGCGCCCGTCAATGCCAACAGTGTCCGTGGTGTATACTTTACACCCTGTTGCATGAAAGGTCTATGATATAAGGAAATATTGTTTTTCAGCTGGACTGAACAACGGGCTATGCAAGCGATGACCCCCAAAGGAGAGCCTATCGAGTCACGTAATCCCGGATTATAGACTTTAAGATTGCTGGGTAAGCTACCGTACCGAGCTGCTGTATACTTAGGTGGACTTACTGTGTAGTTCATTTGTCCCGCGAGATCAGCTGAAAGCTATACATTTTACTTTTCGTTTTTGACTTTACAGCCTTGGAAATCTTAGCGCGTCAGTTACAATGGATTCTTTAGTATTAATGTGTATTTTAAAAATAAAACGTACGTTAATAGTTATAGATACTTTAACATACCATTTCGTTATTATTAAAACGGTAATGTATTCTTGAGTCGAAAAGTTTAATCAGTGACAGTTTATTCCACAGAGAGGGCGGTTGGGTTGCCTATTGGTTTAAGCGTTCGCTGAACACCCGGGTTCGATTCCCCACATGGGTACAATGCGTGAAACCCATTTCTGGTGGCCCCCGCCGTGATATTGCTGGAATATTGCTAAAAGCGGCGTAAAACTAAACTCACTCACCCACTCACTCACTTAGGCTACAGAAAAATTGAAGCATTTTCGTTGTGAGTCGAACCCGTGACTAGGTGTAACAAAGTAATGCCGTGTCGCTCGGCTACCATACCACCCATATGAAACGTGTGAGACGGAAACCAACAACGGGGACGTACACGTGAATTCTGGAATTCATGGCACGTTTTAAATGTTATGTTGAGCTCATTTATCGTGATAAAGGAATAAAAAGATGATGTGAGGCTTTGATAGAAAGGAATGCAAGTCCCACACAGTTGTAGTTTCTGCTTGCTCAGTTCTACTGCACGCCCAGCTAGCTATAGTCACCAGCAGATCCTGATGCTCGTGGTGAGAAGGGGACAGATAGTGTATAGTTACACTCAGGCCATATGGCTTTCCTTCCTATCTGCTAGACACGAGGAATAGGACAGCAGTTATGACATAATTTGGTTTGTGATAGCACCACCTTTAAGCCTAGTGGTTAAAGCGTTCGCTCATCACGCTGAAGACCAAGGGTTCGATTCCCCACATGGGTACAATGTGTGAAGCCCATTTCTGGTGTCCCCCGACGTGATGTTGCTGGAATATTGCTAAAAGCGGCGTAAGACCATACTCACTCTCTCTATATCAGGGCAAGTTACGACGTACGATACGTAAAGTCTGGACCAGACAAACCAGTGATTGGTATACCAAGGTACTGGTAGTATGTCGAGTAAACTTGCATGATGTTTGTATCGTACCAGCTGATGTGAATGTTGTGTTGATAACATCCCTCACGAGGTTGCTGGTTTCTTGGACCTATATCGCCCACACGTCGAAAACACGAGATATGTACTTAAACCCTTGCCTGCTGAAACATCGATGTACGAACATATCATTACAATGTACATCATCACAATCTGTCCTCATGCAATATTCACAAGTCTAAAATCATTAATCCAAATAAAAACTTAAAAGTGGGTGGATGAAAAAATCAAATTACAGAAAGTTGTTTTTTACGTTTGAGATAAGAAGGCATCTGGTTGTATTTTGTTTTCTGGGTGATGTATTGGTTTGGCCTTCTGTATATCCGTCTTTAATCTCCCGGCTAAACAACGATAATTGAACTAATTTGTCTTGCTACCGCCTTGTTTCCGTAGTCTGTCCCTTCACTTTTCCTTGTCCTTACAAGTCCACTAAGAGGGATCCCAGTTTCTCTTGTTTGACGAACATCAATGGAGTTCCCTTACAATTATAAAGTTTTATGAATTTACAAATAAAGACATCTTCAAATTACGAATCATACAATGTTACATGAATTCGTGTGAATAACACTGTTTTCATTAATAAAAAGTTTTTAATCCTCAAGAAGACGGAGGAAGGGTGTTTTGTGGACACCGAATATGTGTTATTTTAGAATGTTTGAAAATACGTGTAAACATTTACAGCTCATGCTTTCCGAGATACCTATCTGTAAAAAACGTCTCAAGCGTCATGAGATGTCGGTAACGAGGTTCTGTACACGATACGGTTCGAGCCGGGCTCTGATAGCGCTGTATACAGACCCCGAGTCTCACAGCGAGCGTATACATGTGTATGTAAACGAAACTGTTTTTGCAGGGTGAATGCCTGCCTGATTGGATCCTATTTCCAAGCTCGTTTTTACCACTCTAAGAGCAGAGGGATCGCGCTTCTGTCGTGCCCTACTGCGTTTAATTTGTCCTTGGGAGAGTGTGAATGACGTTTAATGCCTTAAATCACATAAATGTAACACTACAGTTTAGTAAAAGAAGTCGACTCGGGTCCCAGGAAAGCCCGTCCCCATTCTGAGACTATCCATGTCGACAAAGTGAGTGAGTGAGTTGGGTTTTAACGCAGGTTGGAACAGTATTTCAGTATGTTATGTGAGAAGAAAACCTGAAATGAGTGAGTGAGAGAGTTTACGGCGCTTTTAGCACGGCGGGGGACACCAAAATTGGTTTTCACACATTGTACCCATGTTGGGAATAGAACCCGGGTCTTCGGTGTGACGAGCGAACGCTTTAACCTCTAGGCTACCCCACCGCCCCAAACCTGAAATAACGGAGGGCGGAGATATTTAGAACAGTGGTAAAATCCACCACCACAGTGGGTCTGTTGACTGACAAACCTGGTACCATATTCAATGCGAACTGGGATTCGGGCACACGATAGTTTTTGACACGTCTCGTAACTCCGGAACTCCGTCGGACAGGTCTGGGCACCGCGGGTGAAGATGACAACATGGCTAAATACATTGAAACGTGTCTACATTGGACTTGTGTGGGACCCCACGTTTCAACATGTTTCAACAGAATATTCTCGTATTCTGAAGACACAAGTAAATGGACTAAATGCAGTCCGGTATTGACAGTGGTCCGGATTAATCAGATTCCGGTTTTCACAAAACCCGCCGTCTAACTGAGGCATGATGCACACAGCGACGTGTAGACTAGTGGGTGTGGATCAATCAATCTTTCGTTTGCAACCTATCTGATACTTCCGAAGGTCGACTTTCGTGAATATGAAACCAATATTGCATTTCTTTAAAGCAGACATTCATTCCACTCCATTGCCTGTTACAGCCAGCGGAATGTCAAGGGCGCGAGCGAATGAACCAGCGCACGTGCGGGAGCGTGTGATCTCTTTTTCCGCTGTCAGCGTTTCACAGCTTTATTCAGTGACTTGTGTAAAGCTTCAAGTCTGGAGCATGCAAACCAGTGGTTGGTGGTGTGAGTACCAATCAGGTTCACGGATTGTTATTGGTATATATTCCACCCTTCGTCTATCCTCTGCAGCCTCTTTGGCTACCCATAACCATTTGGATCTACATTGGAAAACGTGAGTTAAGTGTATGAAAAGGTCGTCGTATTAGCCCCGTGGCTTGCTCGCTCTCTCGTTCGCTGAAGGCACTATACGATTTCTCATGTGGATTCAAATTATGAAGTACATTTGTGTCTGTCATTCTTATACATTGTTGCCATAAAATAATACATCCACAGGTGTGTAAAAATCGATATGTCGTAGATATGTGATAGATAAACACGCGAAACTGGAAAACAAAACAAGCGAACACTGTTCTAGGAGTTTGGCTGGACATACAGTGGTAACGTTCGTAGTGAGTTTGTACCACACCACACGGAACAATACAACAGTTTTATCACGGTGTGTCTGCTTAATGTGGGAGGGACTCCTGAAGTAATGCGCTTACCACGCTGGTGAAACCCACAAACACGGGAATGGTGCCGCAAAAGACTGAAGCATAATCAGGGTGAACTCAACATCATCTTTTATTCAATCAACAGTTTAAATGTGGAATAACATCCCTTCGCTTTTAGAAGTTGCATCGTTTAAATCTTATATCCACGTGAAGGAAAAATGCGCACCTATATATTATTCATATGGAATAAGGAAGTTCAATGTTATGCACACTAGATTAAGATATATGACGAGTACACTTAATTATGATTTACATGTATATGTAAAATATGACGTACCATGTCAATGTGGCCATAGATGTGAGAATGTTTTTCATTACTTCATTGAATGTCCATTGTATACTATTCAAAGACATAAACTGTTAAAATCTTTAGAACATACATGTATTGTCAAAAACAGAACCCTGATTGATATTAATCTTATCTTACATGGCAATACAGGTCTCTCAATCACTGAAAACCAAACTGTTTTCAAATATGTACATATAAATATCTCTCAAACAAAACGCTTTCTCAGTTAACATCTGTTGTACATATCCTAGCTTATGTTTGTCACTTGTGTACTTTGTTGTAAGATGAATGTGTAACTATCGGGAGAGGGCTTTTCTAAGTTGGATAACTTGTGCCCAATCCTTTTCTTGAATGAATAAAATATGTGTAAAACAAAAGAGCGAACATTGGATTCAAACCTACGGATCATGGGTTTCCCTGGGCCCAAGGGACGCAACTCAATCATGTTTCAGATATCCGTGTATCAGGTGTTTTGTGACCATTTATATTTTCAGGAATGCACGATACACATGTATACTGTGAGTGAGTGAGTGAGTGAGCTAGTAATATATTCCAGCAGTATCATGTGGGGACACCAGAAATGGGCTTCACACATTGTATCCATGTGGGGAATCGAACCCGGGTCCAGAACGAACGCTTTAACCACTAGACTATCCCTATGTGTATTGTGGTTAGTGAAGACACGGATATACTCCTCTGTATAAAAGTTACCAGATAAACCGACACTACGCTGATACAGTTCCATGTAACATTTTACATGTCTAAAAAATATCTAATACATTCTGATACACGCACGTCAGCACTGCGACTTGGCAGCTACGTTGGCGGGAACGGTAACGGCATCAACTGTAGACTGGATGAAGGCATAGACAGCCCTGTAGCTGTGCAAGATAATAACCCCTAAATTGAATGTACGCTGTTCGCATTCTCTACGACAAGGAACCTGTATATTGTGATGGGTGTCATGCTTAGCGAATGTCTGTTTCTTTTCCAATTTAATGTCGCACAATGCAGCAATGTACGTCACGCCGTAGCAGCAATACTATCACTTCAAATCAATACTTTAGAAATGTTTATTCGCCTTCGTAATTACGTTTGTTTTATTTTGATTGTATCCCAAGGTTACTTCGTTTAAGTAGTTGTGCAGATAATAGCACTGCATTGAGCCGCTGACGTAAGACAACTCTCGGCCAACCACGAGATATATCCCACCGCTAATTATCGCCTACTAGTTTTTTGCCCTGTCTGTCTGACTAAAATGTTCCGTTATTTGTTCATAAATGTCGCAAAAGAGAGCGAGGGAAAAGCTATCGTTTTGACAAAAAAATCTGGGGTGTTTAAGGGCACGTCCATTACGCCGATCACAGGCTAGGTTGGAATTGTGGATAATGAATCCAGTGCTTGGATTTATCCTGCGACAGTGTTGATAATCAAGTGCCTTGGGTCATTAGACGTCAGAAGAACGCGCGAGATCTTGCAGCAATTTTTCAAGATGTCACCCAGAGACTAAATCAATAGGCATGATTGACAATTTTGAGAGGTCATTGAAATAAAGCAAGAAGCGGCGGAAATGAAGTGATATTCTACCCCATTTTTTACACTATGTTGTTGGGAAATTGTGACATTTGCATATACGAAGGTTGGAGCAGATTGTCTGCCGATCATCCAGCGTTCGGATCGATCTTCTCGCGCTACATGACGCCATCTTGGTTTTTGACGTCTAGGTACAGGAGAGGGATTTTTTCTCTCACTGACAATAATTACTGTGGTTTATTTGTGGAATGCATCCATGCATGCGTTTAATGCCGTACAAGTCTGCATGTTGGCAGAGTGATTATTTGGTGGCTGTGTTATAAATACACAGATCGATGACAACAATACTTTCACAATTTCAACAAGAAACATGATGCTCTCATAATTAGACCTCTGCATCAACAAATCCTTGATGAACTTTTGCTGTGCGACATAATGGTTGCAACAGTGTTACTTTTCGAAAGGAAATATTGTATTGATTCAAGTAAATTGTACACTTCTGATGACACGTCGGAGTGTATGAAATATTCATTCCCTTATCATCTGCGATTAATGATTAGTTGGAGATAAAATGGAATACGATATATCTGGTGTTAGAAGAATGTATATGCATGATCATGTCTTTCGAATCAATAGCAGTTTTAGATCTTGAGTGTTTATTACTTAGGTGGACTCTGGCTGAGACAAGCTATTACGAGATCGATGCAGATAAAAAACGGCCTTTAACATCTCGATAACGTCTTTGGTTTGCTGGTGTGATTTCCGACGTTTGGACACCGACGAAAGTCGTTTTTGGTGGCAGGCGTTGAACTTTTTATGGTATTTGTACGTAGGTGCGTTGCAGTGCGTTAATTGGCTATATATCGTGACTGTGCTAGGTTTATTAACTTATAGACATAGTTCAATGATGTTTTCAGTACAGTCGGAGGGGAAGAGGAGGCTGGTATGGTCGACCCCGCGGGGTTACTGGGTGCACATCTTTATTGCAATGAGTCTCTTTAAGGATTTAAAGTGGAAAGTTACTTTCATTCTACACGTTATTGGAAGATTTCATTACGAACAGGGGTAAGGTGTCAAGCTAATAAGAGCCTAGTTAATGATCGGAAAGTATTTCCATCAGACGATTACTTTGATTAAAGTTGTTTTTTATATATAACATTAGTTGGATGTTATTAAATACACGACAAAGAGCCAACAAGTTTGCTGAAAACGTAAACGAAAGCTGTGCTTGAAAATATGCGAAAACAGAAGAGTTAAAATATAGAAGCCCTCCCCCACACACATATACTGAAATACTGAATGTGACAATTGGCGCCAAATAAATGATATCTCTAGTGTATAGATAATGCAGGGACGGATAAAGGATTCTGGAGAAATGTGTGCGTGAGAGAGAGAGTGTGAGAGAGAGAGGGGGGAGAGAGTGTGAGAGAGAGAGGGAGGGAGAAAGAGAGAGAGAGCACCGCCCCTCTTGATCCGCCCCTGGAATGGACGAAGAGGGTATTGGTTGATAGCACGAACACCAATTCACCTCTTGGTCTTGGGATCTGTTTCACAAAGCGATCATAATACTTCCACTTTCGGAAAAAAATATAAACTGAATTGGGACGCGAGGCACTGCTAACATGAATCTGAGGTACTGGACCCTGGTATGACATTGTAACAACTAGATTCACACTTTGGCCGGCAATTTGGACTGCTGAGGACGTGTCTTCGCTGCAGTTTCTCATGAGAACAAGCTGACACACCGCCTCACCAGTTGGGCAACGTGTCCCGATGAGAGATGAGATAGAACACTGTTAAATTCCTCATGATGAACGATTCTGCGATCTGTGTTTCTGTAAATAGACTGAGGGTGAATACCACATCCCCATATATCAACAGTATGCCGATATATGCGAAACATATGGTAATCTTGTCCTTTATAATATGGGAGTGTCTTCACAGAAACACCTAAATACCCATTCTCTTATGAATGAAAATGTTATATACTTTATGCGTGATTTATGATGTAAGGTGGGTCGGTGGCCGACTGTTGAATAGAGTTGAATATCTGTCCGTCTCATATTGGTACCATGGATATCTCTCAAGTCACATCCCTTTGTGATGTTGATGAGAACAGAGACACGGCAGATGTTATATGGAAATAGCTCAGCAACAATACGTCGGCGGACCGTATTGAGCTTGGATCAGGCAAATCTCTGAAATCAGGAACGGAGATCCCTTCCATCGACGCAGACTCACCCACGACCATGTCGCAGGGCCTGAGGTCCAACCAGGTCACACTTTCACGACAAACATTGGGATCCTCTGGACCAGTTCAAAACCCAGTCCAAACAGGGTTTACAGGTACATTTCAAACACCACGTGTCTTGTGTATAGCAGGGGCACATCACCATAAACTGTGATGCAGGCTTCAATACTAACATCAACTGTGATACAGGCTTCAACAATGCCATCAACTGTGATACAGGCTTCAAGAGTGACACCAACTGTGACACAGGCTTCAACAATGCCATCAACTGTGAAACAGGCTTCAAGAGTGCCACCAACTGTGACACAGGCTTCAACAATGCCACAGACTGNGATACAGGCTTCAACAATGTCATCAACTGTGATACAGGCTTCAATACTGCCACCAACTGTGATACAGGCTTCAAGAGTGCCACCAACTGTGATACAGGCTTCACAACTGCCACCAAGTGTGGTACATGCTTCAATACTGCCACCAACTGTGATACAGGCTTCACGACTGCCACCAAG
>VKKT01001868.1:69850-81681 GCA_008038995.1 Haliotis laevigata | reverse complement strand
AAGCAGCCGCACATACACAAACACACGCATGCACATCGTCATATGAGCGAAATATTCTCAAGTACGACGTCAATCCCAAATTCCACCTCACCTCACCTCAAACTTCGGTGACATATCTGTACTTCTGTACATACATAACTGATTTTATTCTGTAGTTTAAGATGCATCGAAGCACAGTAAGATCGATTATCAATAAATCACTCAATTACATGTTTGCTGAGTGGGCAGCGAGCGTTTTGATATCAGCGAAAAGAATATCAGCTAAATAAAATGCCCACACGCCTAGAGATATTTCTGTGGGTTATGTTTCGTTGCTATTTGTTATGAGAAAACCGGGATTCACCTTCTTGTACTTCAGAAGGCCAAACCATCTGGCTATCATTAACAGTGAGAAGTTGAGATCATATCCTTAGATATTCAAAACAGAAATGTACACCTGGCGACAGATTGCTTGTTTCGTGGTTTCTCTGTACCATGCGTCACAAGAGATGCCGGATTCGGTTGATGAAGATACTGGGACATGTATAAATTAGTGAGTGAGTGGGTGAGTTTAGTTTTATGCCGCTTTTAGCAATATTCCAACAATATCACGGTGGTGTATAATTAGAGTATATAGATATACAGGTGAGGTACTATGGGGTTTACGACAGGCTCGAGACTGAATTTACACAACGCGAGTGCGCGTGTGTGTGTATTTGTGTGACTGCCGTGTGTGTGTGTGTGTGACTGCCGGTACTGGGTTAGGAACACAGTCCTGTGTCATTAAATTTGGTCCACAGTGATATCATGTCCATTGTAACATGGTTACCGAGTGACTGAGTGAGTTTAGTTTCACGCCGCAATATTCCATCAATACTACGACCGGGGACACCAGAAATGTGCTTCACACGTTGTATCCATGTGGGGAATCGAACACGGGTTGTCGGCGTGACGAGCGAACGCTCTAACCACTGGGCTACCCCACCGCCCTGGATACCCAGACGCAATATGCGGCGATCTCACCATTCCGTGTTTCATCCCTATTTTTTTTTATATTTTCACATCGAACAATTTTACTTCCGCATGCCAAGCAAAGATATGGTCAGATACCAGATATTATGCCAGAAACACGTTTATGAACACAAACAAATATTTAAAATATTAAAATGCGATGCCGTGGTGGCTACTTGCTTCGATTTTAAGGCAGCTTTTCTTTCATTTCATCACGACCGTTATTTTAATACTTCTGGCTATATCCCACGGGTATTTGAATTCAGCTATGTGTTCAACTCCTGAACAGAATCACGTAAATTTAAATGATTATGGACTTAACCCTTTGGCGCTAGAGAAGGACAGCGTGACCCTGTATGACCAATGTCGGATCGGATGGCAGACAAACCGATTTTATTGAGTTTCGAATGATAGACAAATATCTTTGAGCTGACCGTGCCGGCATGTAGACGCTGCGTCTAGTCCCCACACTGCCAGCATCACCCGTTGTAGGGATGCGGAGACCGCATTGATGCTGAGCCAGATGTTGATGTTTGTTTGCGTTGTAATGCAAATATTTACAGTAAAATCACGCAACACCAGGGATTGTGTTTGGCTTGTCGCTGCTTTGAACAGTATGTCAGTTATGTCACTGTGTGTCAGCTGGGTGTGGGGCGGAACCCCCGCGGTATGCAGCTCTCAGACTCTTCCCAGCTTGGTGGAACCCGTGAATGTTAGAATTGGTCTTCAGCAACCCAAGCTTGTCGTAAGAACCTATTACGGTATCTGGTGGTCAGGCTCGCTGACTTGGTTGACACATGTCATCGTTTCTCAACTGCTCATGCTGCTGATCACTGGATTGTGTGGTCCAGGTGTAGACCGATGCTCATGTTATTGATCTTTGGGGTGTCTGATTCAGACTCAATTATTTGAGGTGATCGGGGATCCAACCCATGATCAAATAGTTAAGTTCCTGCCACGCTTAAGGGAAGCAACTCTGCACAAACTGCGGCGCATTAGGCGACTTGGGTGAAGTGAAGGAAAGGATCAATTATGTTCCTGGTACCAAAATAGCCAGGGTGTAAATTAAGCCATATTGAGATTAGAATTATGAAAACGGCTTCGGTAAGGCACAGTGAGAACCTTCTCATCTTGCACTTGTGTAAGTAATCACGTGGTGATCAATCCTTATTAAGTTAACTAAGACTCGGGGGCAGTCAAACTGTCGCGACTAGCGTCGATCGTTCGGCTTATAACACTGGGAGACAGCAAGGGCAGCGTGACATAGCTATAGCTACAGCAATGGACACTTGAAATATCATCAACATGTGAAGTGTGGTGAGGGAGTTAGTGAGTGAGTGAGTTTAGTTTTACGCCGCATTCAGCATATTCCAGCTATGTGGCAGCGGTCTGTAAATAATCGAGTCTGGACCAGACAATCCAATGATCATCAGCATGATCATCGATTCCGCGCTATTGGGAACCGATGACACGAGTSAACCAAGTAAGCGATCCTGACCACCCGATCCCGTTAGTCGCCTCTTACGACAAGCATGGGTTACTGGAGAGGTAAGGTGGGGTGCGTGAAGGTGAGGTGAGGAAAGGTGAGGTGAGGTGGGGGAAGGGAAGGTTAGGTGGGGGGAGGTAAGGTGAACTGACAAGGGGGTTAATGTACCGCGTAAGATGATTTCAGACATTAAGACATGCAGGTGCAAGAGAAGCAACAGCGAAGGCCACTTTCTGATAGATGGACAGAAACTCGAATGTACATGAACAAAGAAGTCTAGAATATAAAAATGAAATCTATATATACGAAATAATTGGTTAAAAATCCAAATTAGAAATATTATCAACATCAATACTCAAAAAGAGGGACAGGTCAACCAAAATTGCAAAGACGAAAGGCGACCACTTGAACACTTAAAGCAAAAACAACAATAAAAATATTTTTGTAGCAGTCTGGACTTATGCCCGTTTTATGGTGCCTACGGCTGACACGCCTTGCCGCAGTTGAACATTGAAACCAATTTTGTAAAAATCATTTTTGGGTATGACTCCGCCTGCGGATCGAACTACCGACCTTCCGATCTACTGACAGGCTGTCTATCCACTAGACCAATCCGACGCTCCATCAACAATACCCCAAACACAGACTCATTTAAAACACGATTTGAGTTTATGGCGTAATTAGACTGTTTGGCCGTAAACCGATTTCCATATGTTTGAAGGATATAAAATAATGATTCAGAAAAGGCGCCATAGAGAAGCTGATAACTTTGAAAGAAAATTAAAAAGAAGCTGAAACGAGTAGCTGAAAAATTAAACAATCTTAGCTTCGGCGAACACAAAAGGTCTCCTGGAGATCGCAAGGCTTACAATTAATCAAGCTCTTGGAAACTTTCAGCGATCATGTGACCCGGTCGGTTTTTAATACAAACACATAGAGTTATAAGATTACAAAGCCGAAATCACGTACATTACGCTGAGTTCAACAAGTGACACATAAAAACATACCAGCGGAAATTGACATGTAAATTGAGGAAATGCATTAATTTTTTTTGCATCAAAAAAGTTCTGTAAAACTCGTTCGCGTTTGAAATTGACATCAGTGAGAATTTCACATTTAACTCGATTGTCGGAACACGCTGGAAAAAAACAATTCTCGTTTCACGCATAAAAGTTCATAAATCAATGTTAATATCTCTTTGTAAATTTAATGTAGCGCCATTGAAACAATGGGTTTTGTTATAGATGAAATTATCAGCTCAGGTCACCACGCCAAATCTTTTGTCATCAGTTTTTACATAGGAATAAATTTGTAGGATTGAATTATGTGGAGAGAGTGAAATGTGTTTAGCACCGCGTGTAAGTGAGTGAGTGAGTGAGTGATTATGACTTTACGCCGGTTTTAGAAATATTCCAGCGATATCACGACGAGGAACACCAGAAATGGGCTTCACACATTACATACACATGTGGGGAATCGAACCCGGGTCTTCGGCGTGGCGAGCGGACTATTTAACCACTAGGCTACCCCAACGACCTCGCTTGTAAGTAGTAAAGTGAAAACAGTAGCCGTATAACTTTTGATATTGTCACTTTCTACCTAGTACCACACGTTCATTCCTTGCCTAACTATATGCAATAGTCGCATTCAGCTAGACTACTCTTGCATTGTTTGTTTGATGTTTTCTACGCCACTCTGTTAATAATCGACTCTAGACCTGACGAATCTGAATTCAGTGAGTGACATCATGAGCATCCATCTACTCAACTGGTTCACGACGACATTCATCAAGCAATCAAGCGAATCTGATTCATGCGACCTTCGAGCTCCTCTTAAGCTGGGCTTGCTGAAGACCAATTCTAACCCGTATTCTCACAGGTTGGATAAGTACTGTAAGTATGTTGATTGGTTGTTGCTTAACGCCCCACTCAGCAATATTCCAGCAATATGGCGGCGGTCTCTAAATTATCGAGTCCGCACCAGACAATCAAGTAATCAACAGTATGAACTTCGATCTACGCAACTGGGATACGATAACATGTGTCAACCAGCGAGTCTGACCACCCGATGCCATCAGTCGCCTCTTACGACAAGCATTGGTTACTAAAGACCAATTCTAACCCTGGACTTCACGGGCCCTATAAATATGTACATGTATAGCAATGTACATACAAATAAACTGGCATACCAGAGAAAGTACACACTTGGTGCTTTGGGGTCATTTTTAAAAAGCAACAACAAAACAATATAAATATGTTCATATAGTAGTAAGTCACGTAGAAGTCACCAACGATGTGTGCATGCTGCTAAAACATCACAGATATTGTATCTAGTTGCGACGTTGGCAAGAATCTCACGTTCCAAGCCTTACGTTGACGATTCGGTAGACGTCGACGCGTCACCGACATGTGTCAAGATGGTCGATGGACCCGGGTATCGAGAGCATGCAGTCGTCTTATCACTGTATCTGTGCAGTGATATGTGAGTGAGTTTGGTTCAACGCAGCTTTTCAGTTGCAAAACGGGGTTTGGGATGTTAGATGTTGGATGTTGGATGTTGGATGTTGGAGTTGGTTGGGTTTAACGCCACCTTGAACAGCGTTTCAGTTACAAAATAGGATGTCATCTTGATGCTGGAGTTAGTGAGGCAGTTGGGTTTAACGCCACCTTGAACAACATTTCAGTTACAAAACGTGATGTCATCTTGATGTTGGAGTTAGTGAGTCAGTTGCTTTACAAAACGGGGGATCATCACTGGGAAAAACCGTGATGTGGGTATCGTAACTGAAACCCCGAACTCCACTAGGGTACTGACAAACCCGATCCTGTCAACTGCCCCGTGCGACCTCCGTGACTTGTTGAAAACTGATCATACCATCACAGGTCTCTTGGTAACCTGCATTTGTGACTCCGTGTTCAGTGTCTCCGGGCGTTTCAACATTCTGGCTTCATGACACTAAGACCTGATAACTCCTGCATGTTAAAAGCCACGCAGGTTTAAAAAAGGAATTTGAAGACAAGTGAAATTGGATGATAAAATGTTTTGTCAATATCGCATAACAAGGTTAATAATTCTATAGACTGAACATCTCCCGAATAATTGGCAGTCGGAAATCTGCATCCCAAAATACCATAATACCCGCTTTATTGGAGTATTGAAGGATTTGAGGTGTGGCTATATTGATCGTCTTGCCTCATGTACGCAGGCAATCATACATCGTGCAAATCGATACACACAGAGTCAGTATCTCACACTTCTTAAACTTAACAACCATTTCTGTGGACATTCGGAAGGACACTAACAGTATTACTACAAGAAACTGACGATGTTTTATGGTTATTATGGAATAATGATCCCACTCGCACCTGTTCATTGCGCCCCATGCTTTGTCGAGTTTCAGCTTCTTCTTTAAATAAGCAATGGGGTAGGGTCTAACGTTTCCTGATTGGTTGGTTGGTTTATTGTTTAAAGCAGCATTCAGCAAGTTTCCAGCTATATGGCGGCGGTCTGTAAATAATCGAATCTGGACCACGCAGTACAGTGATCAACAGCATGAGCATCAATCTAAGCTGTTGGGATACGATGACATGTGTCAACCAAGTTGAGCCTGACCACCCGATTCCGTTAGTGGCCTCTTAAGACAAGCATGGGTTGCTGAAGAGCAATTCTAATCCGGATCTTCTTGGGTCCTTGTTTGATAATGAAGCTGCGTATAAAAATACCACTGTCTGTGTTGAGTAAACAGATACTGGGATACAGTTTGGGATACTGAAGATCAATCCTAACCCGGATCTGCATGGGTCCTATGTGATCGTGGTCCATGAACTCAGGTTAATGATATAGTTTAAATCGTACCACGGACCCTCATTGTAATTTAGATCACGCATGTCGCTTCAATTAACACCTCAAAACGATGTGGACATTCACGATTGGAATAACCCACACTATCTCTCGTGTTCCGCATGGCGCAGAAACTGTCTTCCCTTTGTATTTTCTATGCACTGATCCAGATAATACGGGACACTTAATGAATATCAGTTCTTTCTTTTGGTTCTCTAGCGGAAAGACGAGAAAGATATGCAATTAGTTTTGAAAAAATTGAAATGATCTATATATCTATTTATCTTAAACCAATCCCTGTATTCACATCACGTGTTTCCCGAATTAGTACTCACGTGACGACGCCTTCTTTGGCGATTCCAGAATGAGTTTAATTTACAAACTCTAATGTTTATGCATTGCAAGGTTTTCGTTTGGAACTGCTTTTGTCTTTATTGCGGAAATCCAAAGATTGGCGATTTAGTTGGAACGTGCTCAAACTGAAAACGAAGAAGTGGCAAATTGGGTTAAAGTCGAACTGTTGAAGTTGTCAAATATTTCTGATATAATTTTCACTGTGGTATTTATCCGCGTTACGGATTTATTTCCGCAGACTATTGAAACAGACTTACCATGTATCTGAGGATGTTATTCCGTTGGAGTCTGCGAGGACTATAATTTGTTAACGGTTCTACAAAATCTCACAACCACTGGGTGACGCGGGGTCTGTTTATCTGAGGTTTCACAGATCGGTGTGCAGGATCTAATACGATCACAGGTTCAAGTCCCAAACCTAGCTGTGATCGCCTTTCTTATTCTGGCATTATATATTAGAGAGTTGTTGGATAGCCTAGTGGTTGAAGCGTTCAGTCGTCACACTAGTGGTGGTCCGATTAATTGGAATAATCGAAGATTGGTCGTAGTGGCTAAACGACCAAGGAATCGATCATAATTTCTCGTAATCGAACACAAACAATTCTGGAACACCTGTTTTCAATAACAATATTCACATGGTTGGTTTTGTCTGTTACATTTCGTAAGCACTACAAGCTCGTTTCAAGTCTTGATTTAATTTATCTTAATGATTCTAAGAAATTTATGTTCCTAACATACTAGTTATCCTTTAAAGATGTGCAATTTTGCCAAAAAAACCCCAAAGAACATGTTGTTTTTCCTTTTTTTTATTTGCATTAACAAATTTCATAAATGACGCTAACCAATTATTTTCGATGATTGATCGGTAGTAATGAACCAATCATCAATTATGAGATTTTAACCAATTCCCAACACTACGTCGCACCCACAAAATTTGGTTCTATTGAAACAGTGTTTGAAACCCATTACACACACTCACTCACTCACTCAGGCTCTGTGAATATTAAAATGAGATTTGGCGCTTGTCAGATTCAAGTACACCAGAGCTTTTCGACTTAGAAGTGATAGAAAAATGTCATGTTTATTTTTTAAACGGCTTCAGGTAGTGGAAACACCACGTGTTCCTGCACTGCATGTCTTCGATTGTCTAACAGCCGTTATCCATCTGACGATCAGTGAACATCTTTGTTCAACAGGAACACATGCTTAGCGTTAACGTATAATTACAACCAATCGTTATCCACAACGTACTTTACAAGGAGAATAACGATCCCGGATGAGATAATGATGACGTATGTATTTGTATAGCATGTGATAAGGATAGCTTGCACATGCATGTGGGGAGGACGCTGGAAATGATAATAGATTTACTGCAGAAACAACAAGCCTTTAAAAGTTGTTAGAGAGAGTTGACAGCGTGCAAGACAATATTGTGGCTTAATCGGCACACGTCTGGGTATGTCGCCAATCAGATATTTTTATTGAGCGCAAATACTCCAGGAACAACTTCAGACTTGTACAGTCATTAAAATACTCACGTTTCAAAATCAAGTGCATATTGAAGAGGTAGGCGTGAATGACGACATACAGTGAACTAACTGACCATAGGTTCTGTAATGTACGAAATGAAATCTAACTACAAATCTATTGTCTCCTTAAGATTATTTAAACTGCACTAAGTCAGTACAGCTGACTCTCACAGGGCCGCCTCCGTATGGCTGGAATAGTGCTTAGTTTGGCGTAAGACTAAACTATCTCACTCAGTCTCACAGGGCCGATAGACGCTTCAGATTGTGGATTGGCGATACGTGGATTATTTTTCCTGAGCTGCAGTTTAGATATATTTTTTGACATTCATTAGGTCGATAGTGAGCGAGTGAACATAGTTTTACACAGGTTTTAGCAATATTCCAGCAACGTCACGACGAGTGACACCAGAAATGTGCTTCACACATTGCACCCATGTGGGGAACAGAACCAGGTCTTTGATGTGACGAGCGTACGCTTTAACCACTAGGCTACCACACCAAGTGTCAGTAGAGGGAGACGGATATCACGACCCCTCTGAGCCAGTCTGAACAATTATGAGCCAGTCTATTCAAATTGAACCTGTTTGAACCCATGTGACCCTATCTGAACCATAGGGATTCTGTTTAAACCACAATGATTGCTGCTATGATTCTATCCGGACAGTTATGGAGTGTCTAAGGCAGTCTGAACCAGTTTTATCGACTTGAACCAGTCTGTATCAGTATGTATTGTTTTATCAAAGTGAATCTGTTTAAACAGCCCTGATCCGTCACGCCCTCATACCTCATTCATCCAACCTTGAGTGAACCCGTATGAACCCAAATGCGCCATGTGAGGTCACACCTAGGCTTCTACTGGGTCTAGCAACCTGATCCTGTCTGAACCTGTCTGAACTAAACTGACCCTGATCCCACTACATGAACCTTTCCAAATCCACATTGACATGTACTGGAAATATTGTCTTTCATAGAAATTGATGACATCAAAATGTTGATACATTCGATTGTTTGAACAAACCTACCCGCTGTGCCGGATTTCTGATAATAATAATGTTTACATTGTTTCCCAGTTGATAACTCGGTTGTTTATGTTACGTATGATCTAAACGCTGACTACACACGTGTGTAAGCTATGGTGAAGGAAATATTAATGGAAATATTAGCACATATTATTCTGTCCGTTGATTTCAAAACTTTTGAAAACAAAATTAACTTGACTTAAAATAAACTGAAGAGCAAAACGTACGCATATGGAAAGTAACATATATGAAAGTATATTCCTTATTTTGAATACGTCTATTCAGCAGTCATTCATTCCTGCCAACTGTTTATGAAATGTTATCTAAGTCTGAATTCTTTTGTGTAAAAACGGATTCAATTATAATTAACTGCGGGGAAAGGTATGAATTTGAAACCTCAAGACGGGATTTTCAAATGTTATTGATTTGAGTTGAAAACATTTGGTTTACTGTGTTTCAATGATAATTTGTTGATAAGTAGTAGTGTATAATAAAAATTTAATCTTTATTTTCAAATAAATAATACTTTTTAAAAATAAAAACAGTAAAAAGTATTACTTGATTGTTGATTAAACGCCAGTACAGGTCATTATTTATATATAACATCGCTTAATATACCTAAAGATATTATCAATTGAAAATGAAACATACCAGTATGTTATACGAATGTAGAGGTGCTGTTGCTTTTGCTCGTAAGTATATCATCGCGTGAACTGGCCGTGTGTTCTACAGATATTTATGGGTGACTGGTTAACGCATTTGAAACTAAATGCTGGAGCGGAAGCGAGTAGAACAAGAAACAGCGCTCTGTTCTCAGTGTGATAAGCTGTTACTAATGCGTTGTTGAAAACAATTTGGAAAACGTTGTCCTGAACTGGCCCAGACCATAATCTCACCTGCTGAACGGCTACTACTTTAACACGTGTTTTCACTCAGTTAAGTTTGCCGATGTTTCAACACTAAAACACACGTAATACAATCAGAGAACACCTTGAAATACATTTTGAGGTTTTGATTATTTAACAGTGTGTTAAGGTCGTTTAATTTCGTATCTCATAACGTCCAACTTAATATAATGTAATAAAAACCGTCAACGTTGGAGAATAAGCAGTTTCAATTATCCCCTGAAACAGAACCCATTGGATGCAAAGCTATATGAATGGATCATTGAAAATCACTAATGCCAGTAAAAAGTGTGCACATGTATTATGGCGTAAAGCCAGAATTGAATCATCGTCACACCAAATACCCGGACACTCCCACTATGCATGTGCACGACTCACCCATGTTAGCTTGTTTCAGAAACTCATCTTGAGACTATCACTCATATATTCACGACTCACCGTTTAATATTGACCGATATATCAGTTGACACTGTCTCAAAACCACCTCGACACTTCAACAAAGTTTAAACCAGGCAAGGCCTATAAAACCACTAACTGGCTACGGCCGTAACCAATCACGTCCTAGAAGCTTCTTGAAGCCCTTAGCGTCAACTCACCGCAGTCAAAACAAGACCTTGTGAGCCCCCGGTCGGTCCTTTTAGTCAACAGACCCTTCTAAGGTGTGCTTCAAGGCCTTAACGTCAATTCACTTACAGAACAAGATCTTGAGCACCACCTGATCTGGCTTTGTAGTAACCAGATCCTTCTTGACATGTGCTTCAAGACCTTGGCTCACTCCTACAGCAATCCTCATCAAACGGATGCTTCTCAACCACCGTGATTCAGACTCGCCATCACCGTCCACCGTCTTAGTTCCAATACTCCTGGGTCATATTTATACACCACAACTATATGTATCTGTGAATCAGATATTTCTTATCGAAGAGCGCAGGCAATAGAAATCCCATGACATTTGTCTATGCATAACTGGAAAGGCACTCAAGGGAAGAACCGGGTCATATATAGGGCACATTGAATTGCTCTCGCTTTTCATAATTTAGAATAACGTGCAAAGAGGACAAATTGTATTTTCCCTAAAGAGTCACATCGTGCCTCCAGTTTCACAAATATAGATCCAGAGAATATGTTGAAGTCATGTGTATTTGTTGAAGCTAGCCACGCACGATATTCATAGTTAACGGATTACGAGTACAAGATTGTTATGGATAATAACTCGGCAGAGGCGTATGCCAATAGCTAAAACTCCCACGTCACTTAATGAAGTGCTAGTGTAAGGATTGTTATTGAAATATTTCTGCCAACAAATACAGAGACTATTTGACTCTTTTCCAAAACGCTTCCTTCTTCGCCACAAACTGAAAGGGTAAATATACAGAGTACAGATTCGAGCACTTTTATTGGTTTGAGTTCCATCCAGGATTTGAACCCAACGCCCTCAGAGTCAGGCACCTAATCGCCAGCACACTAAGTCAGCCGCGGTAGCAGAGTGGGTTAGACGGCTGGACGAATCTGTCCATTAAAATTATCCCTGTCGTTAAGGAAGACTCTGATTTCCCCTGTCAACTAATCGCACAATGTTATGATGCTTTCCACTATTTGCTATAAACCAAACCATCTTGATCTTGAATCTGTACTTACTGAGTGAGTGAGTTTGGTTTCACGCCGCTTTTAGCAATATTCCAGCAATATCACGGCAGGGGACACCAGA
>VKKT01001868.1:9701-21666 GCA_008038995.1 Haliotis laevigata | reverse complement strand
CAAACTGAAGGACATTCATTCAACAGCAAAGAGACAGGTATTATGTCATTATAGCTCTTGAAGGCTTGAAACGAACGTTAGTGAACCTAAACTTGATATATTACAACGACGTTCTTTTACTCGTTTAAAGTCATACGTCTGTCTGGTAGTCTAATTCCTGTAGAAAGTTGACAATAGAAAGGCGAAAGCCGTTTAAAAAGTCAATTGTGACTGACAAATACACGACAATATATTTATTATTCCTGACGTATTAGTAGTTTCAAGAGTAATTGTTCCGACCTTTGCATGAACATTCCATGTTGTTTTATCATTCGGTATTGTTCTACTGAATGACCGGGAAATCGTTAATCGTTTCACATCATATCGCTAGTATCGAAGTTGACGTTCTTAATCAATGCATATTCAAAACAATTTAGATGCATTGGTAAATCCTCAAGCTTATTGATGATTGTCCCCCGAAAAATCATATTTTTATTGATCCAATTTGCTACTCTTTCACCTGAAGTAGCTGAAGGTAACGATGTATTACGTAGCTAGACCATTGTCTAACAAGTCACCCGCTGATTCATCGAACATCATCAAAATGCACCTTCCAACTTTAGACACACTTCCTCCCACACTCGAAGTCTGATATCTATCAAACACAGGTGAACGCCACTCTCCTGTCACGATACAGGGTGGGAATGTGTGAAATGGCTGACCAATAATCGCAGACCTCACATTCACAGATTGCGCTGTCTCCAAGGTTCAGCGTTCCTTTCCATTCTGTAGTTGAGGTCTTTAGTAAATTTCCTTCAGTGATGATTGAGGATGTCATCCGATAACGGACAGGGGTATCAGTCATGTGGGTTGATTTTTAATTGACATATTACGATCACGTCCCCTGTTAAATTCATATTTGTGGTTTGGGGCAGCACATTCTCTATAAATATTCACTCAATGGCTCCCGTGCAGATCCCATCTTACAGGCCGAATCAGTACCCAGGAACGTTGAAGTTCTCGTTGGCGAGAACACATACAGTGGTCGCTTGCCAAAACAACGGAAATGTAAAATTGTTTAAGGTATTAATGCTCATGGACCGTGCGTTCACATCATTGCTAAATCTTAAACGAGGTTCACATTACCCCAGTAGTCACTGTGGTGCTACAAGGTTTTGTCACTTTTATGACGTCATACCACTCACATGGGTAACAGAAGTTAATTAAAAAGCGTCAAATTCCAAACTTTTGGCTTCTTGTTTATTGTAAAATGTGCGCTTCACTTGGTGCTAAACATGTTTTCATTTGTTTTTAATTATCTACCAATTTCGTTTTTCATTTGAAATATCATCGATTAGTCGTCTTCTATAGGATCCATTATGGACACACTGACGCAGAATATTGCCAAAACCATCGGGGTGGAATTCACTTATTTATCACAATCATTTGGTTGAATTGATGTTTCAATATGCTTTGCCTACAAGGACACCGAAATGTTAACAACGAAATGTTCCTTTATTTTGCATTCGCAGGTATCTGCATTCTCAGATCGACCTATAGACAAAAGTTGTATCACGACAACACCATGTAACATATTTCTTTTAAACATCTCCCAGGGCACAGCCAGGTACTTGACACACATGCAACACCCCGGGAACCTAGGCCGCTATAAAGGCTCTGTCGTTTACTGTATCAGTGAAAATGCTGTAACAGCTGGAGTACGACGATATTAGGCCTGTTTATCGCCAGCACAAACTGCTGTTGGATGTGAGTACACTTTGCGTCTTGCTTTCAGATCTTGCATTTTGCCTTCTCATCAGTTCGTTGGATTTGCTTCCCGGTCTATGAACACAACACCATACCTGTACACAGACGAGACAACAAATACTATCTCCCTGTGTCCTTGACACTTATGGAACAAATGATACCCCTACTTATATCCATTCTATGATAAATGCAGTTCTTTAAAACTGTCTCGAAACGACCTTTGTGACTGGCTTTGGTGATTCAAGTGATTGCCTGGAATACAGTGCAGTAAATAGATAAATGAGCACGTACGACATGCTACTCAATGTCCATTACATGCAGATACTCCCACTTTCGATAAGTGTCCGCTGTTTAACCAGCATATCGCGGGATTAGCGAGTCCGGAAATCGCTTATCTGACCATGTTGCCGTGGTTGTGGTCAGTATTCCTGTCGGTATTTGTCATATTCCTGTGGGTAATGATGGTTCTTGCTTTCTTTTAAAAGTATCAAAAATGAGGTTATTGCAGCCCTTCGTGTGGTCATTGGATAAAAGTCGATGATGTGTATTCGAGCCGACACGTTCCATCACGTTTCCTCACTGTCGCTAACTCTTTTGGTACCGAAAATCTTTCTTCTTTAAGATGTGTTCTATTCTTCTTGTTATTGGTTTTTCATTTCTTACTAAAAACTGAAGAGGACTAGCTTTTATTTCTCATGTGAAACAATGGGTTAACAAAGGGCGTAGGAAGTAATTTATTGGTGCAGTTGTAATGTTTTAATGTTCAGTCAAGGGTACCCAAGAAATCAAACTCCTTTCACACCTGTAGGTGAGACTGATGACTACGACATGATGATGCTGTCTATCTGCTATTATATTTGGTTCAACTATTATAATTAGGGACACATGGGTTGTTGAAAGCCACGATATGAAATTAATCATGATTTTTTAAAGAATAAAAATAAACAAAGAATTAGATTAATAGTAAACTTTAATTAACCAAACATGCGTCAAGGTTAGGCCTCATGTATACAGGCGACAGTTTTCCACGATTTATGCACTACAATCATTTGAGATGTCGTATCTTCGCTACTGGTATCGGCTCCTATACCAGGAGTACTATAATTGTTACATTCGCGACGCCATACTTCACTTAGGTATGCCTTATGTGACAATATCATGATTACGCAAATTTCACGCAGACATAGCGTAGCATTTGGATTTTTTATAAATGGATATAAGGTGGATTAAACTCTGTGTCTTTTCACGTGGGAGACAAAGAAATATCAAGCTTTGAAGCAAATTTTTGGATGTTTACATGATCAGAATGTCATCATAAGCGTGCGGAAATAGTCAACAATGTCGCTGACGATGATAAATTTGTGTACCTAAGTAGATGTTAACAAATCCTACTTGACACAAAGAAATTATATCATATTGGTACAAATATTTATGATAATATGTCAAATAAATGTTGGACATCGAGAGCAGCCTATATATATAAAGCTTTGCTGTGTTTATAAAAAGAAAAAAATCTCATGCAGTTCATTAGAGACATGATCAGTTGAGGACGCCAAACGAATGAGAGCACTTTAAGACATGCGCTGAGTTCGGAACAATGATCCCTTGTGTATTTTCAGATCGATCTATGGACACAATTTGTGTCAGGGACAACACCAATAAAGAAGTTTGTTTTAAACAGCTTCCAGGACACAGACAGGTACTTGGCACACATCCAACACCCCCGAATCCAAGGTCGCTATAAAAGCTTTTGTCGTTTACTGTTTCTATGAAAATATAGTAAGCAGCAGCTGAACTACTGCAATATAAGGCTTGTTGTTTATCACTGGTACAAACTGCTTTAGGCTGGGAGTAACCTTTGTGGGTTGCCTTTAAGTCGTGCATTTTGTCGACTTATCCATTTATGATAACCTCTGGGACTCGTTGGATTTGGTTCCCTGTCTGTGAACACGGTTGCTATGTTCAGATAAGACAGTTCTATCACATATGACATTTCTTTCTGACCGCCGCGAACGTTTTTTTTTTCGTGGGGGTTGGTTAGGATGGGTAATTTCCTCGAAGGGACGCGATTGGTAAACAAATGGGCGCAGTTTAGATGGATGCATGAAGTTTCTTCTCGACCCGTCGCGCTATTTTTGTTGTTGAAAGAGTGGGGTTAGCACCGAACATTTTTCTCCACTTTAGTTTGTTGTATTTTTGTTATTGGCTGTTTGTTTGTTATTAGAAACACAACAAGTTAAGTCGTTCATTACACAAGGGAAGCAGTTGGTAAACAAATGGGCGTAGGAAGTTGGATGAATTTATTTGTGCAGTTGTAATGTTCGAATGTTAAATGAAGGTTATCCAAGTCAAGAGAAACCAAATTGATCTCTGCAGGTTTGACTGTTTAATATCACTGTGATACGAAATATTATTAACATGCAGTTCAACCTCTTTATTGTGGGAGACATGGACAATTGTAAAGATGCGATGTGAATTTAATCATGTTTGGATAAAAGATTTAAAAACAAAAACATGTTCCTTGAGAGACAAAATCTTGACAAAATTAGATGAATATAAAGATTTAATTTGAAGAACTTGTGTCAAGCTCAAGGCGGATGTATAAAGCGACAATCTGACCACAGACTTGTACCTCAATCCTGTAAGATGTCTCATCTTCTCTTCCGTTATCTGCTCAGCTACACGCAGAAGACAGTACGTCAAAGATCGTCTTAAATCAAATATGCATGCATTATATATCACGTGCCTTAAAGCAAATATGCATGTGTTCTATAACACGTTTATGCGAAAGTTACGCAAGTGCCAGGTCTAAACTTAGGATGTTTGTGATTTGTTTTTAAACTTCTCCATGTCGCCTACGGTCGTTAAATCCTCTGATTAGTCACGCGGTAGTCAGGGAAATAATCTTGTGTGAGGCAATGTTGTCTTGGATCTCAACAAGGGGTTCGACTCACGTCATAGCAGCTGGGCAACTGTCAGTAGTCGTGGTAGCGGATGACGATAAGTTTTGTAAACTGGGTGGTGTTATTGCCTAGTGGTTAAGGCGTTCTCTCGTCACGCTGAAGACCCGGGTTCGATTTCCCACGTACTCAAACGATACTCAATAACAACATTGTGTAAATAGTTCGACCACATAAGTTACAGACGTATTGTAGCGATAGCATATTACCACCAATACTCATGATTATTATCAACTAAATGTTTCTGGGCACAATGTNTGAAGCCCATTTCTGGTGTCCCCCACCGTGATATTGCTGGAATATTGCTAAAAGCTGCGTAAAACCATGCTCACTCACTCACTCACTAAATGTTTCTTATCGAGTGCTAAGTTAGAAGAAGATTTGCTTTTTTAAGGAGAATATTTCTCTTCACCAACCTTAGTGACTCAGCGAAGCAGACATTTGAAAAGTACACTTACGGTATTCCGGGTCAGAATATCTATTCATAAATCTGTCATAATGATTAAGGGTTGACCATAAATTTGTATGTTAGTGGATCGGGTGGCGTGGTCAGTGTCGGTACCTGTGTGTCATCATAACAAGACAGTGTGAGGGTGTGGCCAAAATATCGATCACTGTAGTGTGTGGTCCAAATATACGAAAGACAACAACAATAGAATCCACCGCTCCGACGAACTGATATTCTGCAGACTCGTTCACACATATCATGGTGTACCTAGGTCCGCTGCACAAAGGTCGTTTGAGTGTACCCTGCCACAAGTTCATTACCAACACATTCGTCAAGATGGTGTCAATGATAGTGATTTGTTTGGTGCTAGAAATTGGTAAGAGCAAAGCAGCGGAGTTACAAGTACATACATCCGTCCAAACTCCTGCTTGTGAAAAAAAAAACCAATTGGTATTTGGAACTTATTTCCCGTTATATAAAGAGGGATTTATGTCCTGAAATGTCATGCAAACGGTCGAAACGTCCAATTAACAGTCATATCTCGGTGCAGCCAATACTCGTTATCTGTTGTTCTGTCAGTTACAGAACTGACGTCTTCTTTCTTTATGATTCTTAAAGGATCTCGCATTCCTTGTGTTCTGCTACCTATTGCAGTCAGTGAGTGAGTTGTGTTTGAAGCTGCTTTGAACCTAACACATTCATCATCATCAGTAACTGTAGATATTCATCCACGTGTGTCTCATCAGCACCTGCTGCAAGACCGAAACGTCTGTATCTTCACCTTCAACACTGAAACACCGTCACTCTCACGTGTAAATTACATCCATGAGGACATTTTCCATCTCTGACTTATTGCCTGTTGTTGTTGGAGTCCTAACAGACTTACCCCTCCATAATGCCCCCCCATCTCCCGTCCCTACAACGTGCTCATTATTCAATACAACGGGGTTAAATATGCATCTGAACGTTGCTGCGATTGGATAATATTAGATGGAGATGTTACAGACTGATCTGGTTAAATTTGCATTGCTTAGAAAAAATATCAAATAAAGTTGGCTGAATATAAGGACGAATTTATATCTACTTTAAGTGGCTTGTTAAGAACATACATTCATCACCCTTAACACGTGTGAGTATTAACTTATATTTACATCTATTGCTGGTAATACGGTTGGGGAATCTATAACTATAAAACGTCAGTGCAAAACCTGACCCTGTGCTGACTATAAGAGATCGAGATTTCATTTTGTGTAAAGGGCAAATAACTGTGAAATTGTACGGATGAATCATTTAAAATCGGCGATGACACCAGGTATTTGCAACAAAGGGTAGGCTTGTCTCTGCCCTAACAGAATGAGTGAGTGAGTGCGTTCTCCATGTACACAACGTACAACAACAGAATCAGCACCCTCAGAAGTGAGTGAGTGAGTTTAGTTTTACTGCTCTTTATTGCAATATTCCAGAAACATGACAGCAGGGACACCAGAAACGGGCTTCACAAATTGTACCCATGTGGGGAATCGAACCGGGTCTCCTGCCTGACGAGCAAACGGTTTAATCACTAGGCTTGCATATTCTACACCCATGACAAGTTGATGTCAATAAGATGATTAGCTCTGTAATCCTACTACAGTAAGAGCAATATGTACACGGACATGAATGTTACCATTCCTGAGAGCACTTGAAGAATCATGGCAATACATCGCCACATCAAAATACACCCCAAGGTTTCCCGTCTCGACAGAAGGGAAACCCTACATCTCAGACATATGTGAATGGAAACAGTTGCAGACATACTGTGTTTGTGTTCTTTCTGACAAAAGACAGCTATTCTAGGCCACTGAGGAGTATCAGTTTGGACAAGCTGAATCATTATAACTAACACGACGTCCGACAACCATCGTTTCATCAATCACAGACTCAGAAATACAATTCCACTGCCAGACACCGATTGTATGTCAATATATGTGGTTGGGATGTCTCGGATTAACTGCTGCATCTGTGGATCAGCCTTGTCCATCTAACGGCACCTTGACAAAACAAAGACCATCAATCCATGATGTGCATTCAGTTTTAGGAATGGCGTCCAAAGTTGAAATATGCACTGCGGTAGAGTTCAAACAATGAGTAATGTACGCAGTAGATGATGTTGTTGATAGGGGGCTGGGGTTGTGTCCTCACGGTCGTAGTGCCGGTGTTTACCTTGGCTGTCACATAAACTTCCTAAACGAGGCATCGCTCAATCAGCGGACAAAGGTATCATACCTAGGTCTGAACAGTCTCCATATGGTATAATCACTTGTAGATGGTAATGCATTAACACATATTCATGAAACATTTGGAATTCAGGGGAATACTGCCCTTTACCCTGAGGATTGGAAAGCCATGTTTGCCTCTTAAGAAGTGTAAGCTCCCTTATTATCGAAACTTGTATCAGACATTAAACTCAAACCCTACTCCTGAGGATCGGGAAAGGTTGTCTGCCTCCAAAGACGTGTCAGCTCCCTACGGATCAGAAAGGTTGCTAACCCCTAACCCTAACAATAAGGATAATAAAGGGTACCAGAGCCTAACACCAACAATAAGGATCATAACGGGTACCAGATCCTAACACCAACAATAAGGATCATAAAGGGTACCTGACTCTAACACCAACAATAAGGATCATAACGGGTACCAGATCCTAACACCAACAATAAGGATCATAACGGGTACCAGATCCTAACACCAACAATAAGGATCATAAAGGGTACCAGAGCCTAACACCAACAATAAGGATCATAAAGGTACCAAACCCTAACACCAACAATAAGGATCATAACGGTACCACACCCTAACACCAACAATAAGGATCATAAAGGGTACCAGAGCCTAACATCAACAATAGGGATCATGACGGGTACCAGACCCTAACACCAACAATAAGGATCATAAAGGGTACCAGACCCTAACACTAACAATAAGGACCATAAAGGGTACCAGACCCTAACACTAACAAAAAAGACAATAAAGGGTACCAGACCCTACCACTAACAATAAAGATCATAAAGGGTACTAGACCCTAACACTAAACCCTAACCGTAAGAATTGTAAAGGTTTTTTCCCTCTAATGAAGTGCAACTGGAGAGTACCGGATCGTGAGGCAAGGTGCGATATAGTGAGACAGCGGGTGCGCTATAGTGCGATAATTGCTCTGCGGCGGGCATGGTTTGCTGGCTAGGGCCACATCCGGTAAACTGCATTCCACCCGAATTGGGAAATATACTTTACTTTTAGATATTGTCTTGTCGCGTTCATTCAACAAATGACCGGCTCCGTGGTGTAGTGGTTAGAGCATCTGCCCTGCGACCGGAAGGTCGCGGGATTGATCCCGGCCACGTCATACCAAAAGACGTTACAATATGGTACTTATTGGTCCCTGGCGCTCGTCATTAATGGGTAAAACAAGGATTGGTCGGCTAGGAGTCAGTACAATGTGTCTGAGTGGGGTGTTCATGCTTATGTGACTTGGTCATGTTTAACTGCGGCATGGTATCTCAGTGAGCTAGCACTATAACAAACCCAGCTTAAACCCCATTTCACCTCACCTCACAAATAGGATGCCAGTTAACATGCAACTGCATCATTACAGACGCATGCATAAAGTTCATTTTTTAATGAGTGAGTGGAATTTTACATTATTAACATTATTCCAGTTATGTCACGGTTTGAGTGATCTCAGACATTTACGACTTTCATGAAAGCCACTAACACTGGTATCTTGCAGATAAACCGTGAAACACAATCATTATTAAAAGCAACATGGACGTTCCAATGATATAGTGCAAATGAATTACTGCTGTTAGACATGTGACGAGGCTGGTCTGACCTTTTTCTGAATTTCGTTCAGGTAGACTTCCCTTCCCATTCACTATATCCTCCATGGTCATTCCCGATGACTGATAGCCAAGAGCGGCATCATGTGTGTAACCAGTAAACGCCGACGCCAGAGGACATTGAAAGTAGTGTCTTCACGCAGGAGACAGGAAATTGAAAGTAGTGCCTTCATGTAGGAGACACAGGGCATTGAAAGTAGTGCCTTCGTGTAGGAGACAGAGGACATTGAAAGAAGTGTCTTCACGTAGGAGACAGGGTACATGGCAGCAATGTCTTCATGTAGGAGACAGAGGACATTGAAAGTAGTGCCTTCACGTAGGAGACAGAGGACATTGAAAGTAGTGCCTACATTTACGAGAAGGCGAGCGCCAGAGGACATTGAAAGTAGTGCCTACATTTACGAGAAGGCGAGCGCCAAAGGACATTGTACGTACTGCGTACATTTACGATAATGCGAGCGCCAGAGACCATTGAAAATAGTGCCTACATGTATGAGAAGGCGAGCGCTTGAGGACATTGAAAGTAGTTCACCCATATATGAGACAGCTAGCGCCAGTGAACATTGAAAGTTGTGCCTACATGTATGAGAGAGCTAGCGCCAGAGGACATTGAAAGTTGTTCCTACATGTATGAGACAGCTAGCGCTTGAGGACATTGAAAGTTGTGCCTACATGTATGAGACAGCTAGCGCTTGAGGATTTTGAAAGTAGTTCACCCATATATGAGACAGCTATCGCCAGAGGACATTGAAAGTAGTTCACCCATATATGAGACAGCTAGCGCCAGAGGACATTGAAAGTAGTGCCTACATATATGAGACAGCTAGCGCCAGAGGACAATGAAATTAGTGCACCCATATATGGGAAAGCTAGCGCCAGAGGAAATTGAAAGTATTGCCTACACGAATGAGATGGAGGGCACGGAAAGTAGTGCCGACATGTAGGAGAAAGCGATGTGACGGCAGTATGGGAATGTCGAGCCAGGAGCAGAGAATCCAGTGACTGACATCATGAGCATCGGTCTACGTTAATGGCTCACCATGACATGTATCAGCTAGGACAGCGTACCTGGACACCAAAGGGGAATACAACAGCTATAGCTTTGTTAACGTTGCCAGATGGCCACGCCCTCAGGGTGATTCAATTGATTTACCTTTTACTTATCCTTTGAAATGCAAAACTGAATTACCCTTTAAGTTCACAGATGACATACCCATTGAATTTTCCTGTGTGTCTGGGTTCGCCGTCCTCGTATTAAGCTGTGGGTCTCGCATGGCTGTGTATATACTACCAACAAGAGTTTAAACAACACTAGATTCACATCAAGACATGCGATAAACAAACAACTCATTGGACCCCCGACTTTTCTCTACAATCTTATCAGACAGACAGTTCCACAGTACGTACTTCAAACTGTCAAACGAAGGATAGTGTCTCATTACGAAGTCTGATAGCCAATATCTTGTGAATCACACTCTGMAAATTGCAACTATCACATATAATTATTCGACATCACCGATAGCATACACTATAAGCTCTTAAGCACTGAATTAAATAAATATAGAATGACCATCTTCAGTGTACAGTTCGAAAGATCGAGAGGATTGTTTTCCAATATATACGTTAACTGTACTCTGGCAGTTTGATTACCCCTCATATATACAACTCTTCAAGCGAAAGATTCATGAGACAATTCAAGTACTTCGTTGCTAGACTCAGACAATGATCTCTACTGGGGCGTATAACGGACAATAAATAGGCAAGTTACAGTCAAACTGTTAATATATTGGACTTCCATTTGAGAACGTCGACATTTAGACTACAATCAGTCCATAATCGTCTACAATGGGCGACAGCTTTATTTACTGTTTACAGATGCATCACTATTATTGGATTTGTTAAAACCGGAAAAATAATTAAAGGGGTGATGGCTCCGGTGAAATAGCAGACCAAGCCAGTTTGATCCGAATCTTCAAATACCGCATTGTTTGTTGGCTTAATCAAAATCGAAGATATTTATTAATCTACAGTTGATTTGTCTACTGGTTGTTGAAGGTCACTCCTAGCTATACTCCAACTTTGTAAATCCTCGAAGGGCATCATGAACCTAGATCTACATCTACCAACATCTCATTCTGCCTACAGACATAATAAAAGTGGACTTGGCCATGACAATAACATAACACAATTTTTATTGTATTCATATTCATCACTGAAAATTTAAAATTTGGAAAGTTATATTTTTGGCATGGTGCCATTACCGTAAGAAATGTTATTCAGAGGTAAAAGAAAACTCAGATATTCTTTGCCAATCTCTATGGTTCAACGACAATGTGCAAATAGAGGGGAAAATTGTTTATTACGAATATATGGCAAATTTAAAAACAACTGACCAAGGTATCAGCATTCACACCGTGTCGAGTTATGTTTCAGAATAGAGTGACAATGAGATCCCTCTTCTTAAACATATCTTGTTTACACATTTAGAGACACCTATCATTTTGGGTTGGAATCCGGTTCGGTTCCCGGTTCGTTCAGATAATGTTTCAAGGTTTTCCAGCACCATACTCTTGCCAGTGGGCTTCAACAAAGTGGTAAACGTCTAAGACGTGTATAACATCGGGTTTTCTCCCAGTCTAAGCTGGCACGCCATGATTTGAATACTGAGTAAAACCAAACTCAGCCCACTGAAACCACTTGTGGCAATGTTCTCAATATATCCACTTCGTAGCCTTTATTTATACTGTGAAAGTCACCCAAGCGTGATGCATGCAGAACATGGCCTCCATCTCACTCCTTCCACATTAAGTTGACACGCCTGGTGTATTGATATGAGGCACTTATACATATTCATGTATAGATGCTGTACAAAACCGTGCAATGACCTTTTTTATTGGTTTACGTAAATATGCCCCAAACAATGCTGTTAGTGGTGA
>VKKT01001866.1:100441-112269 GCA_008038995.1 Haliotis laevigata | reverse complement strand
CGCAGTGAAGCATGAATACCCCACTAGACACATTATACTGACTCCGAGCCGACCAGTCCTTGGTATACCCATTCATGCCGAGCGGCAGGCAGGTACCAACAAGTACCATATTTTAACGCCTTTTGGTATGACGCGGCCGGGGATCGAACCCGCGACCTTCCGCTCTCCGGGCGGACGCTCTAGCCACCACACCACGGAGGCGGTCCACTCGTTTGAGCATCTCGTGCTGTGAGGCCTGTTTTCACTATTTGTCGAACATACAGATGTGTGTCCATTCCTTAGAAAAACACGGGTTAGTCTTGGACTTCAGCAACCCATGCTTGTCGTGAGAGGCCACTAACAGGATCAGGTGATGAGACTATCCCTACTACGTATATCGATGCTCATGCTGTTGATCACTGGATTGTGTTGTCCAGATTTGATTATTTACAGACCGCCGCCATATAGCTGGGATACTGCTGAGTACTGCGTTAAACAAGAAACAAACTAAAAAACAAACCTTAGAAAAAACCGTATATATTCTTTGAATTTTTTTATTTTCCATTTGACTTATATACAGTAACAATATGTAAAAAGCACATGTTCAACAAATTTCATAACGATGCTGATATACAGAGACAATGAACAAGAAAAAATGGGGAAAACAATTTGCACCCAAACAATTCCTGACCAGCAACCCTCAAGTCCATCAGTGTCAATGTACATTATAAATCCACTG
Source organism: Haliotis laevigata (assembly GCA_008038995.1). Classification (NCBI taxonomy): domain Eukaryota; kingdom Metazoa; phylum Mollusca; class Gastropoda; order Lepetellida; family Haliotidae; genus Haliotis; species Haliotis laevigata. The sequence continues at coordinate 111,551 of VKKT01001866.1, read as the reverse complement.
TTTACAGGACATCCTTCTTTTCAATGTATAGTTTCGGACAAATTGTTTTTGTAGTCCCGGGGTCCGTGGGGTAGCCTAGTGGATAAAGAATTCACTCGTCACCCCGTTCAATTCCCCACACGGGTACAACGTGTGATGCCCATTTCTGGAGTTCTCCGCCGTGATATTGCTGGAAGATTGCTAAAAGCGGTGTAAAACTTAACTCACGCACTTTGTAATCCCAACGCGATCTCCATTGTCACTGATAAATACTCCTGTTCTCTCGAACTTTGCATAACTCGATAAAGTTTTGTCCCTTGGATTATTGAGTTGAAGACGTTTTATCCATCGCGATAATTGGTTGCAAATGTTTACAAATGTTACATTTTAAACATATATAACAACAATATTTGAAAATATAATGTTGGGACAGGTTACGAAAGGACAATGTCGATATGTTAACGCATGAATATGTTAAGAATGTATTGTAATAATCTTGCATCTTTTCAATAGATACTCCACAAAGTCAAAAAATAATTTCCAGTTCAGTAAACCTGAACGAAACCATGTTTACGTCTGTATGCTTTTGTTGTTAAGCTAAACACACTTAATCTTAAAACCCACAAAGTCCATTCTTACAGGTACACGAACACAGAATTACTATCAGGTCAAGAAGTCGTTATTACAAAGCCCCAGGGCTTAACAGCGAGATGTGGCTTAATGGAAGCATTGTCACCATGCCATACTGAATCAACATCCAACGCCCACTTTGCTGTATATAATTATAAGGACAATATGCTTGCGTGCTTGAGAAAAGTAAAGTGTGTCGTGAATGTGTCCCAAGGCAACCATATATAAATTATTAAAAAGGAGAACGGTTGTATACAAACCGAAACAAAACACTAACGATCGGCATAAAAAGCATTTAGTGTGTTAGCTTCGTGCAAAGTGTTTTTGATTATAGCTTTAAGCAGTGACGTGATCCTTAAGGCAGCGACAGAGAGTAAGCTAAGAATCAATTGTTATGAATTTCAGATTCTCATTGAAAGGTGTATTACTTGGGTTTATTAATCCTATTAATCTTGGCGACACTTATGGTCCAGTCCGTCAAACACATGTGCAGAGTTGTTTCCCTTAGTGAGTAAGGATAAGATGAGATGATTATTATCCTTTCTGCCACCACCATAAAACTTGTAGGTTTCATGATAACCGGGAACACTCAGGACATCTGATTTGTATACCAGGACATTAATCTCACACATCGTGACACCACACTGATGCTGTCTAAAGTAACAATCCGTCTTCACAAACCAATACTTGTCGTGAGAAGAGACTAACGTACTAGATGGTCATGCTCGCTGACTTGGTCGACACATGCCGTCGTATCCCCAGTTGAGTAGATGTGTGCTCATGATATCAATCACTCGATGATCTGAACCAGACGCAAATATTTACAGACCGCAGTCACATAGCTGGAATATTGCTGATTGCGGCGTTAAGCAACAAAGAAACATATCAACGGGCGCTAATCCAACTCGGTTACACAACCCTCTCAGAACAAGTCTCCAGAATATCAAACCACTGGTCCGCCATGACAGTATGGCAAATCTGTGGTAAAATACACATGTTTGGGGTCACTAAACAAATCTGATCTAAATACTTCTATTTCAAAACTGAATTTATAACTGACTCGCCACACCGTCATGTGGGGTTGCCTTGGTACTCTGGTATATATATAACAAGAAACGGTATCACAGTGTATTGTCAAAATTATTTACAGTCAAACACCCCTGTGTCGAAGTTGACGGGACCTACATAATACTTCGAGTTATCCGAGATAAGATACAACCACAAATGGATAACCACTCACGGTATACGTGGGAACAAGCTATTTACTTCCAGACATCCGTTCGACACATCAAAGTTCGACCCAACGGTGTTCGACTTTACAAATGGTAGGGAAAGTACACATCATACAAACGGACTTTAACAGGTAAGGAATTATCAATCATAATCATAACCATCATCACAATATTCTGGAACGTGACGCCCTGCTATCACAGTAAGAGATAGTTCTTTGGGACAGTAAAGCAATTGCATCAAATGGACGTCTTGACCGATTGGAAACATAACGTAATGCAGTAAACTACGGTTATATCGAACTCAAAGGGACCACTTATTTTAGTTCATTATAACCGTAGTTCGTTGTACGCATTTCGACTAAAATGTACAAGTGGCCTGGAACAAAACATATAGTTCGTTATAGCCGTCAGTTCGTTACGTGTTCGTTACAAACATGTATGTACGTGTCAGTGATGATTATGTCTTCCAGTAATACTAGAAGAAAACATCTTTGCGAAATTACGTAACTGCATGTTCATTTATATATGTACATACGTTAAGGTATGTAAATTAAGAAATTTATAATACTTGACAAATATTTAAAACATGTAAATTAAATTTACAACCACTGTTTACGCAGGTAAATCTTTAAATTGAATTTACAACTGTTTACATGTCTGTCGACATGCAATGGTAAATTTTATGCCATATTTACAACACGTGTTTGTGCTTACGAATACGGTATTTGCACGCACGCAGGTCGAGCGTAAGTTCTGGAGATACACAGGATGTCAGTTGTGCAAGGTTGGAAGGTTTGGCTGGTCTTGGACAGAATCGCAACAACTGTTCTGCTTGATCTATAAATAACATATCCCAGCTTGTAGGTTTTAATAAACTGTAACTACTTCAGGTCGTTTTGAATCTGGTCCATTCTTACATGGAACACCGTGAAATACTGATAAAAGAAGCAGAATCAGCACTATATTAGTCAAAGAATCTGTTTACGGTTGCGTGTATTTCTCGTTCTCTACAAATGGGGTTATGTATTCCTAATCGATTCCAATCACATTCATTGACGGATATAATTCCTTTGCAAAGTGTTGTCAATATTTCACTACGTATTGCAAACTCGAACTCTGTTTTGGAAGAAAATTCGATGTCCTTTAGGTCTAATATTGCTGCTCCGTTTGTCCCGAACTATTGTCGTATCCAACGACTTAACCGGTAAAATATGTTTCACTGTACTTGGAAATGTAACTGATTAGGATGATGTCTTGAAATGTAGGAGTAAGTCTTCTGGGTAGAGAACGGTCACATCAGATCATTGTCCAGGAAACCTCAATTGCCCGGACTCCAGGCAACAGCCGCCGCCTACATAAGCGGTATTAGTCAATTCGGACATGTATTTATCCGGACGAGTTCCCACCAAACGATTGTTCCGACTATCGGGGTTCGTCTGTATAAGGGTAATATTGGTAACACAGGGACTGGGCACAGGGGACGAATATTTCGAAACGTCACAAGGCAACAACGAGAAACTGATATGGTTTTGGTGAGTCTTTTGCTCAGTGGAATATCATAAATCCGATACACCAACATTACTCAGTGACACTTCCGGTTGACGACAGGGACGCTGAAATATAAAATTATACAATAAATAATCTTAAAAGCTGTATTTGCATTTTGCCACGTCATACACCGGAAATGACACTGAGCAATGCGCCATATTTGTTACATCACCCATCCCTGGTCCGCCTTAGTCAGGTCATGCGCAGAATCAATGCTGTATTTGACCGTTCTGAGTCAGTGTTAATGCCGTTTGATGTCGTGTGTTTGGCATTGGGCATGACGGCCATCTTTAACAAGTCCATTAGTGTTCTCCTGAAGTCCCGACTCATAGCACAGTACAACACAAAGTTCACCCCGTTGTTTATAAGAGCTACCATATCCATCAAATCACCAAGCGGAATGTAAACATTTCTGAAAAATCCTCTGGACGTAACACTCATGATGATGAGAATTCCTTGTGGAAACTCCGTGATCAGGAAAAGGACAATCACAATCAGCAGCATCCGGGTCGTTCGTGAGTTGTCCAGGGGGCGCTGCATCGTGGCGGAAGTGCAGGAAAGTCGTCTGCGTTTGTGACGCAGCTTCGACTTCAGCGTCCAGACGAGCAGGCCGCCATAGACTACCATCAATATACATGGCAGCAGCTTCGCCAACAGACTGTACATCCACAAATTTAAAAGCACAACCGGTTTAACATCCGACGTACCTAATCCGAGGTTTTCAAAATGGTATACAGTTTCGTTGTTTTCAGTCAAAGTAAAAGTTAGCTTGTTCGTCATATAGTTCGGGGTAAGGCCTACGGCGGATAGGACATAGATCATTACAACAGCTATTCTGGCGCGGACGAGCCGTCGTATACGAGTTATCGCCCCTTTGGCAGGAGAATATATGTGTTTGTATCTGAAAATAGCTAGAGTTACACCAAGCCAGATTGAAACCGTGTGGGTAGCGGCGGAAAAGTTGATGTGGAACAAAATGAACTGCATCCATACCTTGCTGTTCTTCTCTGGGGATACCTGCCAGGGTGGATACACACAGTAAAAGTGAATCGCGAAGGGGACGTATGACGTCATTGTAAGTAGATCCGACACAGCTAGCCATGTAAGGATACAGTTAATAGGCGTGCGCATATGCTTCTGGGATAGGACTGTGATGTTGATGAGGTTCATTGGGATCCCAAACACACAGACGAGGATGCTGAGGTAACCATGGACACCAGTGTACCACTTGTAAAAGGAGGCAAGGGTTTCACTCTTGTATGGCTCGTACTCGGTCAGGTTCGACTCCATCCTGGCTCAATCAAACCACTCACGTGCTCTCTGAAAGAATCAGTGACACATTATTTTCACTTGTTAATCAAGTCACATACAAATATCATCATGAATAAAAGCGACAAAAGACGATTGTATAATTCTGACTATATCATGAGTACGTACATATTTCAGCAGTATTACAGTTGTACGATGTTGTTTGCAAACAATCGAGGCTGGACCAGAGTCCAGTGATTGTCTCCATGCTATACGATGACAGAGCATGTCTTCATGAGTCAATACGTTCGCAAAAATGTGAGCATATCCTGCCCATCAGGTGACAACCGTCATAAACATGAGTCGTCAATTGTTCACCTGAAATAATTCGGGAACGTATGTTACATGCCAAAATCATCAGTTTTGTCACTGATGCATCCAATTTGGGAATTTCCTCCACATGTCTATCTGGTACCTTTTGAAAGCTTTACTTGGGCCTTGTATGTTGTAACCTTAATCGGCAACTTCGGAGCAAGACTGGTAAGATGCTCTTTGAATTTTTGATAAAAAGACACACTCGATGACTGTTTTTGTGTGCATGTTCAGCACAATATAAGAACATGTGCACTGAAAAGTTCACGTGCTCTACAATATTGATGTCGTTATGCAGACACAAATTCATCATTGTGAAATATTTAATGTGAAATGACGTCAGGAATGACGTCGTGGCCCAGATTTGGGAGACTTACTCCTTGAAGCTGATAACATACTTAATTGATGTTCCTCTACCGTCGTTAAATGACAATTAATTTTTTTCTCAGTTTAAACGATTTCCTTCCTTGTTGAGAACGAGAATTTCATGAATAATGCAGTATGAGATAGTCCTGGTAGGATCTATTACACAGAAATGGGAGTTATTAAGTAGGGACGAACTGGAATGTCAAGACAATTAACTATTTACAGTCCAATCCCATTTGTAAAGCTCCAAATTCTGTTTGAAACGGTATGGCATTGTTCATACAAAAGTCCCTTAGATTTATCTTATTCGCGTGTTAAAATCATTACTTCTCGCTTTTAATGACATTTGTTTAAGACATACTTTAAAAAGGCCCTTAGCTTCATCTTATTCGCGTGTTAAAATCATTACTTCTCGCTTTTAATGTCATTTGTTTAAGACATACTTTTAAAAATGCCTTAGCTTCATCTTATTCACATGTTAAGTTCATTACTTCACGCTTTTAATGACAATTTTTATAGACATACTTAAAAAAGCCTTTAATTTCATCTTATTCACAAGTTAAAATCACTGACATTTGTATAAGACATTCCCTTAGGTTTATTTTATTTACTTGTTAAAATCTTGACTTCACGGTTTTAGTGACAACTTATACAGACAATTTTTTAAAATAATGTCAACAAGGTCAACCTTGTCGGGTTCATGGAATTTCCCCACATATTACATATTTTCCGTCAACTACAGTGAAGAATGAATCGTGATCACTTAACGAAACAATTTTCGATGGGCCTAATAGGAAAAAAATCATATAAATTGATACTGAGAAGCCGGTTATACGCGCACAAGGTAATCCCGCCCTGTCCAAAATCAGAGGAGTGGTAAGTCTTCTGTCTACAATCTGCTCTAATGTAAAGCCCAGAGGGATTCTGGGTAAAACTATAGATCCCCGATAACCCCACAAGTGGCAACTTAATAGCTCGCGATCGCAACATCGCGTGCTTGCTTGTCATCGTGCATGAATACGTGGCGAGGTTGCTGCAATACCAATCACTTGATTGTCTGACTCCATTATTTACGGGCCACCACCTTATAGCTGGAATATTGCTGACTACGGATTTTTGATACGAAACAACTACTAACATGTATTTTGTGATTTAAAAAACACAGATCTTTGACTTAAATTAATGCATCACCACTGGTGTCTTTTGCGATGTCATTAGGGGGTAGGCTAGTGGTTGAAGCGTTCGCTCGTCACTCCGAAGACACGGGTTGGATTCCCCACATAGGTACAATGTGTGAAGCCCATTTCTTGTGTACCCCGCCGTGATATTGCTTGAATATTTCTAAAATCATCGTTAAACCAAACTCACTCAGTGTGTTGTCATTATATGTTTTCTATTTAGTCATCTGTTTAAGAAATTTCGCAATGCAATTGTATTTCCAAAGATGGTTACTAAAAAAGTCCCTTCTATTAATAATCTACGCGAAATAACCTTGAATTAGTGTGTCCTTTTATAACTGCTTCCAGGACACTGGCGAGACTCCCTTGTCTGTTTCTTATTCAGATCTGTGCATAAAGACGTGGGTAACTAAAACTCTCTACAATTGTGTTTGACTACATGGAGGATGACTGCAACTTTCTAATGATGTTCTCCGGCATAAATTCAGCATGAAAAACCCTTTCAGTGTCTTCGTTTCTCAACTTTTGAATTCAGTTGATCATGCTCTTTCTACGAAGATGCCAAAGGGCGTCATACGGTTCTAGAACTAAGGTTGTTTGGTCAAAGTTGCAACATTCAAAGCCTCACGAAGTCTTCAGAATGTTTTGTGGTTAACAAGTGGAGGCTATTTATATATGTCACCAGTGACAAAATGATGTCTCAAGCAATTTCCTGTTTTGACTTGTACAATACGTTCTCATGTGAATAAATGACCTGACCTTGCATGTGTTTGTGACGTTAATCACCGTTGGGACAGGATACGCTCATCTAGGTTGGGGGCCTCACTTACATACGTAATTTATAGCTGTATACACAGCTGAGGGTTGGAAGTTGCCGGTAATAAACAAATTCCCGCTGCTGCTCCAAACCGATGATTGGTCTGTATTTCAACATCAAAGAACTATTAGTTTCGGGATCATGTCATTGTGGTGCCACCGGATATTTCCAAAGGGGTTAAAAGTAGGGTTAGTATTTGCGAACACCTGATATCATCACAAGATGAGAAGCTTTGCTTGAATTATTCTTCAAGGACGTTCTGATAAAACGCGTTCAGCTCGGTTGGGTTCGAGATATGAATTGTCTAAATGTCAACAGCGCCATAACAGACAAGGGTATATATGGTTTTTATTACAACAATAAAGCGCACAAATGCCAGTGTCAAACATTAATGTTGAAACTGATACAAATGGCTTTAATGATTTGGCGAGCACTACAAAATGTATTTTAGAACTGATATTGGAATAATAGTCCTTTTACGACCATGATGAACGTTATTTTGAAGTATAAAACGACGTGTACTTTTAAATGACGTTAACTCAATTAGACGTTAACTCAGTTAGAAGTGCTAAAGTTACTTGACACATCATCCTTGATATGAAAGAGGAATTTCAACAACCATACTCACTCTTGCTTGACAACGATACAAGAATCTGTATCGAAACGTCTCATCTACCGAATAAAGAAGTTGTTTATCCATAAAGTCTGTCTGTATATTGCTCTACAACAATGCCACTCAGAGAAGTCAGCTTCATTAATATTTTGTGCGTGTGCGTGCGTGCGCGTGCGTGTGTGTGCATTCTATTATCCTTTTATTTCATAGTGTGAGCCTGAGTTTCAAATGTTAAATGTCCTGAAATCAAATGAAACCCGTGTTGTTTTTTTGCAGTTTGAGGTAGTTTAACTGTATCCAATGTATAAACAAACAGGAATCCGTGTAAATGAGTGACAATCTGGTGCGGATTCCAGATACGAATATGAACCCATCACATTTGATAGGTTTAGACTCACTGTGCCCTCAGGCTGTGTGGTTTAGGGGATTAAGGGTTACAGCTCATGGCATTTGTGGTCAACATATGTTTACTTTCTGATGGTGGGGGGTGGGGGGTTAGCTGGTTAGAGGTAGATGGTAGAGGTAAAGGCGTTCGCTCGTCACGGCGAAGACCTGGCTTCGATTCCCCACTAGACAAAAGGGGCGTAAAACCCAACCCACTCACTTTCTGAATATATATAATTTCGATAGAAACAAATGATTCCATCAAAACTTAAAACTTGGTTGAGTGAGTGAGTGAGTATGGTTTTACGCCGCCTTTAGCAATATTCCAGCAATATCAAACCGGGGACACCAGAAATTGGCTCCACACATTGCACTTATGTACGTACATGTACACGAGGAAATCTAGAATTGTTTTATTAAGCGCTTTAATTAGTATTTCAGAAAGGACTGGAAGGGGAAATAATGCGGTGCATGTACTGTTGGACAGACAACATTTGTAATGAAATTGGCATGTGGAACTGTTCTCTCAAAGCAGACTCTGTGTAAATAATATCTGATCATACGGTTACCTATAAGCTGAACACTATTAAGATGAATTTCGTTGAATAAATCCATAAGCTTATTTATTAGTGAGTGACAGGTGCAAGTGTTGACAAGGATATAAACTGCTGGACCTGTTCACACTGGTAATTGTAAAACGACAGATGTTGGAGTATTTGTGTACGCTCACTACTGCCAGTGGCATCCATCACAAACACATGGAAAGGCAAGTCAATTATTCGCATGAAGTAACGATATGGCTTGATCATTTCAAAAGCGATCAAAGCTAATTCTATATAACTCAATAAGTAACATACACCAACATGTTCGATTTGTTAATATTGAGCCAACTTTTGTAAGAAACGCACGCAAATATTCTATAAATAATCTATACATTTTGTTCCCGTATGAAACTTATTGCTTCATCAATGCGTTAATGGCGTGTAAATTGAAGTCAGAACAGAACAGTTTTTATCAATAGAAAAAAAGACAGAATTGAGTTTCGTCAGATAAGCTGTTGACTACAAGAATGATGTTCATGAAAACAATTCCTATTAACTCGAATGGTGATAATCCGAAATCCGAATCCGAAATCCGAAATGCCCACATTCAACTTCTACGACTCCGATAAGGCCAGAGCTTATCGATGAACAACTTCTTTATTGAGGTGATGCGATGTTTCGATACAGATTCTTGTATCATTGTCAAGCAGGTATGATATCACCTGAATAAGGAAGTTGTTCATCCATAAAGTTTGTACTCATCTCTTCAAATTAAAAAATGCCACTCGAAGAAGTTTCTACTGCCCCCTCCTCCTCCTCCTACCCCCCACTACTACTACTACACCAAAACCAGCAGCACCATTAACACTACTAGTACTACCATTACTACTACTACTACTACTGCTACTGTTATTTCTACTACTACTACTACTGTTATTTAGAACTACTACTACTAGTAACTACTAGTATTACTACTCCTACTTTTACTACTACTACTACTACTCCGACACCAGCAGCACCATCAACACTAGTACTACTACCATTACTACTACTACTGCTATTTCTACTACTACCACTACTACTATACTAATTTCAACATAAATAAAAGCGAGAAAACCATTTATATAATCATAAAGAAATCCCTACAAAACCAGAACCCATGGCATGATTCCATCATCAAACATAACATACTTACCGTAATTACAAATACGGTCCATATCTTAGACCAGCACACACTGGCTCAATGGCGAATTATCAAGTAGCTCTGCGATACTCCGTCTTCACCAACACCCATACAACGTATTCCAACAGGTCTTTACAAACATCCATTAGCTGAGCACTAAATCCAGAGTTCCCGAACAGCCGGCTTCTGTAGCTGTTACATGTATAGATCCATCTCCTTCCACTGACTGGGAGTTGAGCTGGAGTGTGAGTACTCCGAGTGTACAGGCGCTGCTGGGTTGGTTTTGACCAATGGCGAAGGGCGCCGTTCTTCGATTCGTCTAGTGTTTATCCCTGCCTGTCAATCTGTGGAGAGAGAAGCGTCTTGAGAGATGGCTGGTATTGTTGTGGAGAATGAATGTCAAAATATGCCACGGCCATAACGGTTATAATTAACCAGGACATTTATTAGAACCAGCATTGGTAGGGCTGAATGATAAAGCATGTTCGCGAACGCTTTTGTCGTCACCATTTTACTCGGATTTGTAAACATGCTTGTTGTATGAATGGAGTCGTACAATGGATTATGATTAGGGAAAGAGTTTAGATATTTTCTTTAACAAAAACTGAATACAGTGTAGTTTTCACCGTTATGATGCTTACCTACAAACATATTTAGGCGATACTAATTTTCAATTGTCACTTGCTCTGTGTATGTGGCGATGCAACGTGTGTATGCGCTGTTACTCCAGGCTTTGCTCCCACATTAAACAAACACCTCACGCATGTATACCTGAAATGTCACCCAATTACTCACACATCTATGAATGATTTTCATTCGAACCACTATGACTATGACTACTGGTAAAATACATTTCCAATTTTCTTATTTGACGAATCTTGACAAATTTGCAAAATCGTGTTTTTACTGTTACCAAATGCTTACATGTTTTGTTGTTTCAAGTGGACAGTTAACATGCTCATGCCGCCGGTGGTACTTTCATCTGTTATCACCAGTATTTAGAGGGCGATTGGTAATG
>VKKT01001866.1:43711-55398 GCA_008038995.1 Haliotis laevigata | reverse complement strand
CTCTCTCTCTCTCTCACTGTATGTGCCATACGCCTAAGAAAGTGACTTCTTATCGGTTTTGAATCAAGCAAATAGATCACTATACGCATTAACACATTTCCGTAGATCGTAAAATCCAAATTTGTGGAAATATTCACTAAAACCACGCGGGGGTGAAACCATTTGTTTGGCTATGTTCAGTGCATCTATGAGTTAAATCTCACTACTATGTCAATCAATGAAAAGTTTCACATTCCAAGCCGACTAAATCACTCAAAGCAAAAAGTAATATTAAACAAGAAGCAGCGTATTTTCTTCTGTCAGTCGAGAGATGAGCATACGGTTGTAGTGTACTTGCTGAGCATCGTTAGGGCAGCACTGCAACTCTGACCGAGTTCTGTCTAAAGAAACAATTCATCATGAGTTCCTAGGCCTTCTGTCTAGTTACTCGCATGTATTAGCCATAAAAATATATCAGTTTCAAAATACCTCAACTGATTTAAATTTAGAAGATCCCCCTCTCTGTTGAGTTACTGAATATTTCTTGTGTCCGTTTAAACGTATTCTCATTTGTACAATAATAACATTCTTCAGATAATTCTTTTTCATTTTAAAAGCGCACATTTATGTATGAGTATATCTTGTGATGTTTACCAAAGTAAGAGACGCAGCTACTGAACTGGAATGTATTTCTCCAGATTATTTCCCTCTGATACATAAACACGTGTTCCATCGTTGCTTGTATAAGTATGAAAGTTAAATTCAATGCCAGTCCAACAGGAGCCGTTCCCCAGCTACCCTCCTCCTTATTCAGAGTCTTCCACACAAGTGGCTCCATAGTGATGTAGTTTGTATGGTGAAGATTACGTAAGAGGTGTCCATATCCAACGGAACGTGCCAGCATTCAACGACTATTGGAAATATGTACATTAGTGTGGTAAGCCTTTGAAGTCAAGAAGGCAGAGATCTTCGTTTCTAGCAGCATCGTTCCTACCTAAGATGTTTGCAATGATTACGTTTTTAAAACTCGAGTGGCGCTAGGTCATCATGATGAGAATCATAACCAAAAATATATAGTTTACCTGTTAAGACATTGATAATTGGATAAAAATGAGACGGACAGAGAGGCTTGCAGACGAGAAGAAGAAAACAGTTCATGCTAAGAAAGGTAAATGATATGTAAGGCGAACATCCTTGACTCCATCCCAGCAGAAGCCGCTTCACAGCAGCCCTCCTCCTTATTCCGAGTCCTCCAAAGACGTGGTTCCATCATGATGTTGTTTCTATTGTGAAGGTTAAATAAGAGGTAATCTTGTCTAGTGTAACCCGTCCTCACCATTCCACGGCAGGGGAAACTATTGAAAAGTATGTACATTAATGTGGTAAGCCTTTGAAGTCTTGAAGACAGAGATCTTCAATTCTATACACCTCTCTCCCGTGTGAGATGTTTGTCATGTTTTTTTGAATTACGTGTGCCGCACAGACATTATAGAAGTAAGGGTAATTTATTTTAGTTACGTATTCCGCTTCTCTGTGAAAACACAGATATAGGTGGGACAAATAATGTCACCGATAAATATGCCTGGCAAACAAGATCGTTATTTCTTAAACATATTTCCAAAGGAGATGTTTGCAAGGAATATTTGTTGTTTGAAGTTAACGAAATAATTGATTCTTCATGGTGGTCCTGTTAGTAAACGGAGATATCAGGACGAACTATTGGCTGATACTGTCAGGTACAATTTGTCAGATTTATGTATATATTCTTAAAACGGATAGCAGTATGTTCTATTGTTTATCGAATTGATGGAGACAAACGCCCTTGGATCCACTAATAGCACCTTTCTTGTGTGAGATGTTGGCAAAGATTTGCATGTTGATTTCAAGGTATTTGTTACATAATCGAAATGCTAGACACTATTAGAATAGAAAGACAATTATATTTTATGTTTTTCATGTACTATTAAAAGTGAGTTACAGTAAGTGAGAACGACGTTCTGTTTCCTTATAAGACTCTTTGCCCATTCAAAATGTTTATTTGAACAGTTTGATGATGTTATTATATCACATTAAAATAGAGCAATCTATAATTCATAACACTTTTGTTTGGTGTATAGTCTCCTTTTTGTGTTTGGTTTAGTCTGTTGCATTAGCATGCTATTAGCTGATGCTCTGGTAATCCACTCACCGGTTAAGATCCAGGCGTGAACTGGTCTTCAGTGACCCATGCCTATCGTAACTAACGGGAGGCAACTAACGGGATCGGGTGGTCAGGCTCGCTGACTTCGTTGACATATGTCATCGTATCCCAGTTGCTTAGATAGATCCTCATGATGTTGATCCGTGGATTATCTGGGCCATACTGTACTATCTACACATCGCCGCCATATAGCTGGGATATTGCTCAGTGCGGCATTAAACAACAAGCACTCAGAACAGTAATCCATGGTCACTCAATCTTGACATGTCTGATTTCAAGCTTTTTAGGTAATTAGGCCTGTTATACATGTCTAAATGGTACTTGTCTTTAGACAGTGCAATCATCATCACTCACAGCTTTGCTTGTCCAACAATAAAACACAGACAAGAACGAAAGAGCAAGTGATCTGTGATTATTCATCCCTAGCAACATATAGGATGGGGGCACAGTGCGTCTAAATGCTACTAATATACTACCCATCAAAAGTTTAGACTCACATAAAGCTCTCACGATATCTAATATGTATATATGTATACGGTTACATCGAAGATGATGTTCTCCACTAACTTGGGGGAACCAATTGCAAACCCTATGCCGATGAATTTCACGAGGATTAATTTTCTGAAAAGCATGTGCAAATGCCGTGCATATGAACGGCTGCATTTTGGTGTAAAGTTGTGTTACAAATTCGCCAATTTTCACTGAGCTTAATGATTTATTGAACTCATGAAAATAATGTATTCAACGTTACGAATTTGTTTTACAATACATCAGTTCATGTGTAAACGGTACTTTTAAACATTATGGAATATTGAGCAAACTCTAGTTTAGAACAGCTGACTGAAGTAAGTGGCTACATTTACATTAGAGAGTCTAAACTTTTGATGAGTAGTATAGTTTGTACTGAAATTGACATTGCGTCAAGTACACATGCAAAATCAGACATTTTATACATGATTGAGCCTCACTTTTCTGATTACCAAAAAAACATGTTGCAACGTTTCCCCGAGGCACACAAATGTGTAATTTTCAACAGCGGGAAGCATAATTATATTTTTGAAGCGTTTACCCTGACAATAACAATAAGTAAATCATCTGGCATTTGCTGGTGTAAAATGATGGGACAAATGCTGCACTTAAAGCTATTTGTGGCTCTGTAATTGTTTTATATGTCACAACCAGCGTGTGTACTTAATAGTATTTACGATGACTGCTACATTTATAATTACAGAAAAAAATGTAACTGTGCTGATACGATTGCAAACAAACTTGTATTATCAAACTTTGATTGCAAATGCACTTCTGTCAGTTGTGAAAATGTTGATAAAGTTAATTTTGGAAAACATCAACTCTATTCCATTGGTAATGCAATACATCAGATTTAGATGCACGAAGTATGTTAACTGTAGCATGTTTATGATCATTTGTGCTGGATATATTGTTTTCAAGCACTATATTTAATTATGTCAAAACATTTGACAAGTGCCATCATCCGACATGACCAACTAAGGGGAATATGCATTCGTCAAACGTTACTTACAGATAGAGATTGCAGATAGGTCATTAGGCATTTCCTGTGCGCACAAGCTCTGCTCCCCTTCTTGCTAATCTGTTTTTGTGTGCAGAATCTGAATTTCTGCTTTGATTAAAGAGTGGACAGTGGACCAGGTATATCATTGATATGGCTGTGTTCAAATATAGTCTGACAACTAATTCCTTTCCGCTATTTACTCACTTAGAACTGATAAACCTGAGAAACATCTGCTGCAAATTATAATTGAGAAGGATTAGGAAAACCCATTAAACTGTATGTGAAGAGTCATGACATGCAACTTGTAGACACGAAGTGTCACTGTAATCTATTTTGTCATGTCATGGCGCTCGTTCGATTAGAAATGTACGGAACTAAATCCTCGAGCTATGGCAAACATAATTATCTATCGATATAAAAAGATTAATCAATTTGATAATTTGATGATGAATTATATGATGTCAAGAGACAATCTTTACTAGTACGTTTGCACCAATGGTTTGTTCTCTATATTTTCGACGTAAGGTTTGCAGAGTAGTTGGTGGTATCTCTAGTTAAAACTGACCAATGGTAATCGGTGGTCACCATGGTCATTCACGAGCCTGGCCCAGATACGACTCTTCAAAGGTCACAGTAGACTTGCACAAGTCTCTAAGGTAATAATTAATGATAATTTCTACACAATTATCAATAACTATCCACGTATCTAGACTTGCCTCTTTAAAGGATAAAATAACTATACATCCATGCGCTTTGTCTTCAGTACAGCCTTGGGGGAACGTTTCGGTCACAACGACACAGCTGGAAGTGTGACGTGACTTTGATGTAATCTGTTACTGTTTCAGGACGTAGTCAGCAATGCAACAGTCTGTAAACGCGTCTGGACCAGACATTTCACGAGCATCGATCTACACAACTGGGATACAATGATATGTATCGAGCATGTCTTACGACAGGCAGTGGTTATCATAACCTAGATCTTAGTGGGCACACTTTGACAGAGTTAGACATTCACCCTCTTAATATTACTTGTAACAGTCTGTGCGAATTTTTAATATCGCGTGCAATAATTATAATGGTGCGTTATAATGTGTATGAATTGCTGGTGCTAGCAATAGGTAACAAACAGTTGGTGTCGTCGATGAGCCATTCATAACTTGTCTACGACTCTTTTGCCTTTGGACATTGCTGATATATAGCACATGTAATGGCATATATATGAATAATCGAGACATTCGTATGCTATGGCTTTGACGTTCTATATGCAACCGAATGTTTAGATTCCTCAGGCACAATGTATGTCGCCACGAAACTTGCGAAAACATAAATCTATTATTTCAGTATGTCGAGTTGTCTGTTACTTATTGTTCTTTCTGCATTATCCATGTACATGTTTATTCATAGATGCATAATACAGAGCATATGAAGTGTCAATTACATGAAAAACTTTTATACAGTCCATTAGCATGAACTGTTTTCTTCTTCTCGTCTGCAAGCCTGTCTGTCCGTCTCATATTTATCCAATTATTAATGTGTGTTAACATGTAAACTATATATTTTTTGTTATGATTCTCATCATGATGACCTAGCGCCACTCGTAATCATTGCAAACATCTTAGGTAGAAACGAAGATCTCTGCCTTCTTGACTTCAAAGGCTTACCACACTAATGTACATATTTCCAATAGTCGTTGAATGCTGACACGTTCCGTTGGATATGGACACCTCATACTTAATCTTCACCATACAAACTACATCACGATGGAGCCACTTGTGTGGAAGACTCGGAGCAAGGAGGAGGGTAGCTGGGAAATGGCTCCTGCTGGACTGGAGTCAAGCATGTTCGCCTGGCATTGAATTTAACTTTCATACTTATACAAGCAAAGATGGAATACGTGTTTATGCATCAGAGGGAAATAATCTGGAAAAATACATTCAAGCAAAGATGAAATAAGTTGATTGTTTCCGTGAGAAAGACAATTCCTCGCTGTTTTGTATTCATTTTTTACATCAAAATGTATACCGACATGAATATTTCTTGGAAACTGTTTTCATCTCGAAAATATTATATTGTCATTGCACAGACGAAAAGAAAATTCAAAACATATTCATTATATTGTAATGGATGAAAAACGCGCAAGCGCGATAGTTCACATATTGTGTCTCCAACGTCGTAAATAGGATTTCGAATCAGTACAAAACGTTTGGAGCTGATAAAATATACGCTAAATGCATAATGAAAATGTGTTCGTGTGAGATAGCGATATGTAACAGTAAATAGACGGAACTCGGTCACTCACGCTGGTGATGCATGGCATGCAGGCTTAGGTACATCTAACCTTAACGTACAGCACGGGAGCTTTTCGCTAGGTAAATACCACATTGTTTGTGAAGGTATATTGTTTACACAGCTTGGAATGTGTCGAAATACCTGTTAATTGATGTACACAGAAGTACGATATACGTCCTCGTGGCTTGATGTATTTAACGCAACTGTCCTTTTGTAAAACATGTGAGTTGTTGTAAATAGCGACAAAGCACTTTCCATACTCATCAGAAGTATCTGCTAACAGTTACTCGAGTCTGACTATCAGGAGGAAGTGCTTATGAATCACTATCAAAAAGGTATGATACCGAGTGAGGGTATCTTGGCAATCGTCGGGATCCGCTACAAACACATGCAAAGGCAAAACGATTGTTTGTTTACCAGTTATGTGTAGTGTTCATGTAAAAACAATAACTTAATATTTCATATGAATAACATAGTATTAGAAAGAGTGACTTGCATATTATGTTCAATACTAACTGAACTGCTTGGTGTTTCTGAAAATACTCAGTTCGTTTGTCAGTATACGACGGCCGCCAATGTTTGAACTCGTCATTGAATCCCGAGTGGTGTCCTTATTTTTCATCTGTTCGGTCCATCAGTCGATTGTTTAGTTTGTATACCCAGTACTCGCGCTCGGGAAAAAACCGCAATTTACAATGTACATAAAAGTCGGTTCTGCATGAAAAGTCGGGACACTCAATACGCAATAACATCGGTACTCTGAAAATACAAGTTGTTTACCTTCTGAAATACGTTATCCGTTTAAGACCTGCTGAAGAATGTCTGTCTGTCTTGGTACATTCCCCCTTGCCATCCCATTTCACGCAGATAGTACTGATAGAGAACGGTTAAACAGTTGGAAATAAATATCATTGTACGCCTTATTACGGTCTGTTTGTGTAACAATGATGCGATGTATCACAATGTAACTCCAAATCGGTTCATGATCAAACATTCATTTCAGAATGTAAAGAAAACATCAGAACAACTCTGGAAAAAAGTTTCGTAACGTTTGTCTCCAAAATACAAAACTTACTACACAAACTATCAGCATTTTGTTTTGAATTTCTGAGTAAACTAACAGTGTGAATGCATGTTTGATCATGAACCGATTTGCAGTTAGATTGTGATTCATCGGTATCATTTTGACCAAAACAGACTACAGTAACTAGTAATTACAACAATACAAACAAAAGACAATGTACGCTTGAAAAGTCGATTTGACAGAAACATTCCCAACGTTTTAAAAAATGTCTTACATTTATTGGACACCGTAACTTAACTGTAAATAGTTTAGCAACGAAAAGAGAGGGGTGTTTGTTGAAGCGAGGACAGCAATTGTAATTACCCTCTAAGTTGTTTATGCTTCACTTTAAATATATATGAGGTTTCTTTTACATACTTTGGCATGTTAACATTCTGGAATGGTAAGACGGACAATGCAAACACTTTGCGGTTACATCTGTATAGATTAGCATGTATATCTATGTGTGTTTGGAGTTGTACTTTGAATATTAATGATTTTGAAAGGTTTCCGGGAGCTACCAAGATAAAGAGGGCGTCTAATTTACTACCTGAGTCTGTTATCGATGAGATGAATATAGTTATCACTGTGTATTTGCATCCTCCACCCATATCATGTAGGCTTGTTGAGTGTTGGAATAATGTATAATCATGTACAGGGTGATTACAGTAATTTTTCTTTGAGAGGCATTTTAGAAGTTGAGAAGATGAAGGAAAACTAATTTGTATGGATAGTCAACGTCTTTATTGCAATGAGTGCGACGTTTCGGTGTAGCTACTAACCGAAACGTCGCACTCATTACAATACAGTAATTTTGTCAAGAAAAGTAGAGTATCAACAGAAGCTGGTGTGCGGAGGTGAAACATATGAACCATTCTCATGTTACAAGAGAATGCAAGCTGCAAACTGGTCTTCTATCGGTTGATAACCTTTGTCTAAGTTGGAATAATGATATTTGTAGGGAATAAACCTTCAAAGTGAAATGATGTTGTTACTCTCACTCTAAAAATTGATGTCAAACTTCCTTGAACCTTTTGCATGTATTAGGTTTTCATATAATTAACATTAACAATTCATTTATTTCAAGTGCCATGGATACATAAATCTTTGGACAGCATGAAACATCAAGATATATGAGCAGTAGACTAGATAAACGGTAAGGCGAGTGAGTGAATTTGGTTTATCGCCGCTTATAGCAATATTCCAGCAACATCACGGCGGGGGACACCAGAAATGGGCTTCACACATTGTGCCCATGTGGGGAATCGAACCCGGGTCTTCAGCTTGACTAGCGAACGCTTTAACCACTAGGCTACCCCACCGCCCCCACAGTGAGGTGAATTGGAATGGGTTTCAACTAATACTGACATAGCACGTGCACACTGTTCATATGTCTGTGCACACTGTTCATATGTCTGTGCACACTGTTCATGTGTCTGTGCACACTGCAGAACTTTCATCCTGTAGTATTCTACAATTCAATTAAGACTATTGTTCATGTTTTTAATTTTTCGATAAATGGACAAATTAAGCATTTAGTATCTATTTCGATTAGAACCAACGTCGTTTTGCATTTCACATACAAATAACACCGGTTACTTTCACTCTCTCTATCCCCCTCCTCTGTCTCAGTGTTTGTATGTACCATACGGCTAAGAAAATGACATCTCACTGCTATATCAATCAACGAAAAGTTACACATTCCAAGCCTACTAAATCACTCCAAGAAGAAAGTAATATTAAGAAAGAAGCAGTAAAGATAATACATCTGCACACAACGTGCTTTGAAGATGAACATACGGTTGTAGTGTACAAAATGAGCATCGATAGGGCAGCGCGGCAATTCTGACCGAGTTCTGTCTACAGAAACAATTGTTTTAAACATATTTTATTCATTCAAGAAAAGGATTGGGCACAAGTTATCCAACGTAGAAAAGCCCTCTCCAGTAAACAATTCATCACGAGTTGTTCCTGTCTAGTTACACGTATGTAGGAGAAACATGTTCTGAAAATTGCATCTGTATTTCAAAATACCTCAACTGATTTAAATTTAGAAAGTTTCTGTAGAGTTACTAAATACTTACTGTATCAGATTTTAACGTCTTCTCATTTGTACAGTAATAACATTCTTGAGATAAAAAGCATTTTACAATGGCGCACATGTATTTCTGAGCATATACTGTGATGTTCACCAAAGCAAAAGACGCAGCTACTGAACTGGAATGTATTTCTCCTGATTGCTTCTCGAAAATACCCAAACACTTATTTCATCTTTGCTTTTATAAGTATGAAAGTTAAATGATATTTCAGGTGAACACACTCGACTCCAATCCAGCAGGACTACTTCCCCAGCAGCCTTCTTCCTTTATGCGAGTCTTCCAAAGACGTGGCTCCATCGTGATGTAGTTTTTATGCTGAAGGTTAAGTAAGAGGTAATCATGTCAAGTGTAAGCCGTCTCCAGCATTCTACGGCAGTCGAATTATTGGAAGTATGTACATTAGTGTGGTAAGCCTTGAAGTCTCGCAGACAAAGATCTTCATTTCTTCCTACGTTTGATGTTTGCGATGATTACGTTTCTAAATTACGTGTGCCGTTTAGTGATCTTGATGATAACCACAGCAATAAGACGCTATGAAGAGAAGAGCACTATTTCAGTTACACATTTTGTTTCTCTCTTCTGAGTCACTGTTGTTTTTATTGCACGCGCTGTTGTAGAGTTGATTCGCACAAACATACTTCTCCAAAGCAGTATTGAGAGGGCTATGTTTTACTGAAAGTCAAAATCATTAAATTTTTTCTGCCATGTTTTCTGTTCGGTCCATCAATCGATTGTTTAGCTTGTATACTCAATACAAAAATCGTAATTTACAATGTACATAAAAGTTCTACATGAAAGACCAGGACACTAAATACGCCTTAACAGTGGTTCTCTGAAAATACAACTGTTTTCTCCTGAAATACGTTATCCGTTAAAGACCTGCTGATGTCTGTCTGTCTGGGTACATTCACCCTTGAGATCCCATTTCAAGCAAAAAGTATTCAATAATTGATAGAGAGACGGTTAAAAGATTGGAAATGAATATTATTGTTTACCTAATCAGTACATATAACAGTACAAACAAAAGACACTATGCACTATCTGACCCAAACATTTCAAACGTTGTCATAAATCTTTATATTTATTGGATACCCCCAACGTAGTTTTAAATAGGTTAGGAACAAAAAGAGAAGGGTGTTTGTGGACGCGAGGACAGCAATTGTAATTATCCTATAAGTTGTTAGGCTGTTTATCTTTCATTGTAGATATATAGGAGGTTCCCATTATATACTTTGGCATGTGAACATGCTGGAATGTTAAGACAGACATGCACAAACACTAAGAATTATGGCTACACTTGCCTAGTTGATTACGTATACATGTATGTTTCTTTTGTGATTTGAATATTATTGACTTTAAAAAGTTTCAGGGAGCCACTATTCCGCTACTTAGATGTACAGGGCATCTAATTTACGATCCATTGAACGTGTCTGTTGTCGATGAAATAAGTACAGTTATCACCGTGTATTTGAATTCCCCAACCATATCGTGTAGGCTTGTCGAGTGTTGGCATAATTTAAACTCATGTACTTGGTAATTCTACTGTCCAGAAAAGTAGAGTATCAACAAATGCTGAGGAAGTATGGTAAAGATAACCTGTGTGAGTAGGTGAAAAGTATTAACTTGTTAGAACAGAGATCAAACTGTGAACTGCTCTATCGTGGTTCGACTACCTTCTTCAAGTTGGAATATTAATATTTGTACAGAATGAATTTTCAAAGAGAATTTATGAAGTGGACCTCAAACTTCGTCTGAGCAGTAAGCATACATGTGCATTGGTTTTTCACATAATTAAACTTAGCAATTCATTTATTCCAGTGCTGTAAACATATAAATCTTCTTGGGTGAAGTGGAATGGGATTTAACGTTGCTTTCTATGCCACATTTACATAGCACGTGTACACTGTCAGTACACACTGTAGAACTTCGCATCTTGTATATTCTACAATAACAAGCAGGACTCTTGTTTATGTCATATATATTTTTCGATATCTGTAATATTTAAGCATTTAGTATATAGTTCGATAAGAACCGACTTCGGTTTGCAAATGACAAATGACACTGATAACTTTCACTCTCTCTCTCTGTCTCTGTTTGTTTGTTTGTGAGTGTGTGAACCATACGCCTCAGAAAATGTCTTCTTATCGGTTTTGAATCAAGCAAATAGATCACGATACGCATTAACACATTTCCGTAGATCGTAAAATCCAAATCCGTGGTATAGTTAACTACAACTACGCGATGAAACCATTTGTTGGCTATGTTCAGTGCATCTAGTAATTACATCTCACTGCTATGTCAGTCAACGAAAAGTTACTTATTCCAAGCCGACTAAATCACTCCAAGCAGAAAGAAATATTTTAAAAAAGCAGTAAAGAGAATACCTCAACACACAAGGTGTTATCGTGATGAGCATTCTACCGTAGTGTACTGAACATCGTAAGGGCAGCACGGCAACTCTGACCGAGTCCTGTCTACAGAAAAAAATTAATCATGAGTTGTTCCTGTCTAGTTACACGTATGTAT
>VKKT01001865.1:38991-53843 GCA_008038995.1 Haliotis laevigata | reverse complement strand
GACCTGTCAATTTGTCTGTATGTTTTCCCCCAAAACCTGAGTCACACTGCGAACAAACTTTCACGGCTGCGACCACTATCTTTGTCGACACTGGCAAGCTCGGTTGTAACGGCGGCTTATCTGATTGGTTACTCTGACAATGCGGAGCCAAGGTATCTTCCCATAAGACAGACCGCTTAAAACAACACATTTTATGGTTAGTTGCATAAGGGATAATTAAGCTGTACCCTTGATAATAATGGTGTGTGCCCAGATAAACAGACAATATTAGGGATAAAGTAATAAACTATAGTTTTATCAATTCAAGTAATGAATTATGATTTTTAAATTATGACTTATTGCATCAAGATATATGTACATCAACATCTATTTGCCAGATCACATTTACTTGTAATATTATCAAAAACAGTAATTTATATACGTGTACCTATCAAACATATGAGATCAAGCACCAAAATATTTTTCATCACGTTTGTCAGTGTAAAGATAACACTTATTAGAAAGTCGCTTGAACACCATCATTTTCTCCTTTCACCTTGTTCTTGGCATACAGGTAGCCATTTAGAAGGGTGATCGGAAAGTCATGGGAAAATTAACTCTTATACACTCGCATAACCTTGATTCGTGGATATAAGGGAAGTGCGGCGAAATTCATATTTTAAATGCATGATTTCATTTTGTATACGCACTGATTATTTTATTCATTGATTCAGCAAATTGAAAATGCCGAATATTCCACTCCTGAATGAAAAATTTGTTTACGGAAGCCATTTGCAATCATTACCCATTCGTGTGCCCACAAAATGTGACGTCAACTTGTATCGTGGATTACATAGTAGGTTACTATGTACCACTATGTACGACATCCCACCGCAGTAAATATTGACACCAAGGAAAGCAGACAACGAGAAGTGAGAAGGTTGGAGCTAACAGCATATTTTTTAGTTGACATTTTGTAAAAATAAAATTTGGTAATGGTGGTATTATTGATCTGGGGCTATTCATCTCAATGTTTGACAATTATATTTAGTGTTCTTGCGTGTAATGCAGAGATTCGGAACGTTTTTGTCAGCGAGGCGTGGCATTGTATGTACATCAAAAGTACTGGTTTGTGACGTCAGTAGAGACTTAATTTTCGAGCTGGCATGAAAAAATTTCCGCGATCCACGAATCAAGGTTATCCACGAATTTTGGTTACGGTTCTGTAAAACATGTTTATAATGAATTTTATAAATACTATTTCACTTTCATCTTCAGTAATAAAAACATCCTGTTCTCCAGTTATTTGCAAAACCTAATTCAACAACATGTAAATAAGCTTACTGAGGACCAGCTTGGTATCTTTATGAAATTGTGGATATTACTTTACGCTGACGAAACTGTCATATTAGCTGAAACAAGTGATGGATTGCAAAAATGTTTGAATGTGTTTGACCAGTATTGTAAAGAATGGAAACATACTGTGAGTTTAGATGTCTGTGATGAACTTCTCTTTGTATACTGTCCAGCACTAAATGCCCTCAGAAATCAATTTCTTCCCCAATATTTCTGTAAACATCCTTCTATTGAAATATTTGTTTATCTAATGAAATGTGATTATTCACCACTTAACTCTAAAGTTGCCAAATCTATCAAAACTGGACTTTGCTCGATGTTTTAATATGTACCAATATGCTGTATGTTCTCTGTGTCACTATATGTGATGTTTGAGAATAAAATTTCGGTTCTATTCTGTTGTGTTCAGTAAAAGGATTAGTAATACGTTTTGAGAAGGGCACAGGAGATAGGAGTATGTTGTTACTATACTCTGTAGTGACTCTGTGTCAGCTCATTAATTAAATAGGGGTGGACAGCATGGCTCAGCTAATTAGTGTACTCTTTGAGTCTGTCTTATGGGAGGTCTGTCTTTAGGGAGTGAACCGGAGCCAGCAAAGGGAGGTAATAAAATTATCAGGGCCAAGCCGTAGATGCATCCAGGGTGTAGTGGAGATTTATCGGAACGTATACCTTGGACATTATCGAGGATGTAAATTTTCATGAAAAGAGAAAATAAACTTATTATTTTATTTGATATATTGAAGACATTATTTATTGATTTTACTTATATAAACATTCATAATCTGGATGTATTATCTTCAACTTGATTAACTTCATCACAAACATTTATGCATAAGAACATCACATTGCAGAGGGTGTTGCTACAATCACAAAACCCCATATATCTGTATTACCCAATATACTGGTTCTGAGAAACAACATTGTAATATGCATAGTTTGAAAGGCGAAGTACGATATACCAGTAATACTGTGAAGTCCTATCTGGATGTATACTTGTGTAACTTTTACTTGATCACAACCATTTATGTTCATGAAGAACACTGTATTGTCAGTGGGTGTTGGTTTTTAAAAATATATTTCAGCAATAGCTATACAAAGCTATGGGAGATCAGATCACAAATGGTCGTTGCATGTCACTATCGGCTTATGGACCAAGCAGATGCAGAAAATACATGATGACATGCATCAGGTAAAGTTAAAGAACTAAGCTCTTAGGTTTTCTGGCCCAGGCAAATACAAAATACCATTGTAATGTTGACACAAAGGGAAAAGTTTCAAATTTGTACCAGCACGAAGGAATGTTGATTGGTTGGTTTGTTGTTTTACGCCGCACTCAGCAATATTCCAGCTATATGGCAGCAGTCTGTAAATAATCAAGTCTGGACCAGACAATGCTGTGATCAACAGCATGAGCATCGATCTACGTAATTGCGATGCTATGACATGTGTCAACCAAGTCAGCGTGTCTGACCACCCAATTCCATTAATCGCCCCTTGCAACAAGCATGGGTTACTCAAGACCAATTCTAACACGGATCTTGACGGGTAATGCAGGCATATGTACTTGGCTAGCAGGCTTATGATAAGTACAACCTCCCAATGCTTCATGTAAATGTAAATTGACATATTTAATGTAGGGGTGTTTGATGACAAAATCAATCTACGGAGAATAATTATTGATCTACTGCAATGTAAAAAAATTAGGATTAGTAGGCTACATAAGACATGTCAGCACTCAATTTAAGAATTTAGAACTTGCACAGGTGCAACCTCAAACTACAAAATGCAACCTCATATTTATATATATACCAACTTGCACCCAGTACAAACTATCATTAAAGTTTTGACAAAGTTCACTATTTGTTACGAGGGAGGACTGCAAAGAGAGGAACAGCCAGGTGTACGCGGAGCATGTGCACAAGTGTCGACAAAGTTATTGAATCATTTACCTGTGCTGTGCTGTCTCCATCCTTTCTCGCACACCTGGCTGTTCCTCTCTTTGCACCCCTCCCTCGTAACAAATAGTGAACTGTGTCAAAACGTTAATGATAGTTTGTTAAACAACTTCTTAATTTTTAGGACACATATTCTGCAAAAACAATTCACAGAGTTGGTCCGATGTTTTGATTGTGATCAGTGTCTCATTGAGTATTATATGTTTAGTAGTTTTTTTATTACAATTCAAGTAGTTAGATTGCAATTCATCAGTCCAAGTTTGCGCCAAACGGATTATACCCAAGGTTTCATTTCCTTGATTTTTATGAAGCCATAGTTCTTGTTTGTATGGGTTGTGACACAGTGAAATTGACACACAGACATTGAGAATGGATAGTTTAATAGAAATATACTTTTAGGAGGCAGATTAATGGATTTGTTGTTGATAATGATTTTTCATTATGTGAAAGCAATATCACGTCAGGGAGCACCAGAAATGGGCTTCACACATTGTACCCATATGGGGAATTGAACCCAGGTCTTAGGCGTGACTAGCTAGCGCTTTAACCACTAGGCTACCATACCGCCCCCTGTGATAAACTAGTTATACCCTGACAAATACTAATTGGCCAGGTTCTTACTTTTGCTAACATTAATTGCACTCATTGATTTGCCTTTTTCACTGTAAAATAATCGAAACGGTGGGGTAGCCTAGTGGTTGAAGCGTTCGAACGCTGAAGGCCTGGGTTTGATTCCCCACATGGGTACAAAGTGTGAAGCCCATGTCTGGTGTCTCCAGCTGTGATATTGCTGGAACTACGCTAAAACAACACAGTTAAACTCACCCACTGTAAATATCGTGTGTGGTCATATACTGATTCCATAATTGAATTCTTCACTAACTGATATCTAAGTTAACCTCTATATTTCAATTTGGAAATCATCTACTAAACAGTCGATTTTGGAAAATGCAGTCCTGGCTTTGAAACTTCAGTAAATTTTAACAACAAAGGATACAGTATAAACGATGTAAAGCATAATTCAATATGCATTAAAAGTGTGCAGCATTACAACAAAAACAGAATTTGAAATGTAATTACCATAACATGTACCATAAGACTGTAGTCAAATTTAGAAATGAGCAACGTATTGTTGTAATGGAAGAAGTGAAACTATTTGTGTCCAGGCCTATGACACAAGTGTTGCCATCACAGCATCATAAAACATAACAATAAAATATTTAAGAAAAAGTTTTATAAGCAATTTGAATCATAGTGATACATCAAGATATCAGTGAATTGTTAACCACTACTGCAGAATTTATAGCAAATATAATGCTGATTAATATGAAAATACAGGATTTACACATTGATTCATTTGTATTGTTATCTCATGAATACAGATTGTAATAATCTGCTGACACAATGGAGCTGATGTCAATAGTTTATCTCCTTACCTCGGTTAAATGAGATCTGGATTTTATATCAGTCACTTTGAGCAGATGTTAAACGTTGTATAGTTTGAAAGTGTTGCTCATGTGCTAATGACAACTCATAAACAATTAATCATCAATGGGGGATCTTGGATTATCAACATCATAATTGAGAATGATTAACAGCACCAATGATAACAATAATATGAATTATTAACAGTATATGGAGAATAAATGTGAAGGTCATAAATGGTTATTTAAGATAGGCATGAAGATTTAAATTAGATTTGAGCGACACATATATGCTAGGCAGCTGCTGAATCTACACTTCAAAATATAAATAATGATATTACGTTTATGGCATTTTTCTTTTGTTTGTATGTGAATGATATGCCATATAGTATGAAATAATCAATGCAAAAATAAACTCCATTTTCAAAAAATAATTTTAATAGTAAAACATAATAAACCTACAGATTCACTGAATTCACATAAAATAATTAACACACATCATAAAATAGAAATTTGTTTTTCATCATCTGCTGTAGATTCCCAAAAAATTCTCTTGAAAGAAACCACATTAAACTCATTAGAATTTAAATTTATACAGACCTTGATAAAATTTTAATTTATATTAAAATTTAAAACTGTGTTTCACAATTTATTATGAGGTTTAACACAGAAATTTCATGACAAACATTATTTCCAGCATCATTTAGACTATTTTCCACAAGTACACTCAATCAACACATCGTAAATAATCTCTTGTGAAGAAATGTAACCTACATTTTGCTTGTCTGAATTTCACAGACTTATTACATAATACCAAGGGAGCTAACTCTTATTTGACAGGTGCTTGCGAAGCAAATTTATTGTTTATTACTACAAACAAGCCTTTCAGAATGATGAAAAATATATGGAGAGATGATAAATAACATAATATTATTAATTTGTATAATATTCCTCTCTTAAAAGCCTCGTACGGGTGAATTTTAAATCAGCGGGTAAAAAAATCGTCTGTCTGCAAAATGTTAGATCACCGCCTAGTGCGTGTTTTGACATTTCTATACATGAATGATACCGCAATGAAAAATGAGTGATTTCATGAAATAAATTTACTAATTTAAAAAACAGCTACTCACATCAATTTTAAAACGTGCTGCGTGTGTTGTTATTTCCTAGATTCTATATTTTTACCGAAAACTTCGCCGATATATTTCCAACCCGGAAGTGAACATTCATGTCAATTCTTCAAATGTGGTACCGGAAAAGATACGGAATACACACTTCATAATTTCAACGAATGAAATACGATTGTGCATTGTCACAGGTAAATTGCAATGACATAAATACCAAATGTTAAAACAAAGATAAAACAAATATAGAACATTTGTGGATCGTGAATAATGTGCCTGGAGTGGGTTATCGTAAAAGTTAAAAGCATAACGCAACACTATTTGTTATTCACCTGTTTCTCACAAAGTGACGCATCGCTGCAATGACATTTAAAAATATTCGCGGGGTTGTGGTATTTTTACTTATCACACTCACATATGCACAACGTAGATACATTCAATCACTCGGATATTTTAAATATGCATTAAATATTTTATCTAATACAGAAATAGATCCATAGTTGATACTTTTTTAACACATTTTAGCACATTCACGACCTTAAACTTGATCTTATGAAATATGTAAGGCATATTTCCGTGTAAATGACTTTTTTAAAATAAAAATAGTTTCTAAGTAAGATTTTGTTATTCTTACGCTTGTATTTATGTTACACGTTCCATCTATATTTCCATCATGTTACTATTACACGTGTTCCCGAAATTAGAGTGTTCCATTTTTGTTTTGTTGGCGGTAAAAGTTTTGATAAAATTATCATTTATTTGGCTTTAGCCCTAATGAAAAACACAGTCAGCTATGTAGTTAATTGAATTGCTCACTGTCCGTAAACAGAGTCAGATATAAAAAATAAACAGATTTATATACATGTACGTAAGGGCGCAAGATAATTCCCTAAAGAGCATTCCCCCAACCTTTGGACTTCATGATATATGTGCATCCCCCTTCTCCCAAATCCTTGATCCGCCCCTGCAGGTCTATAGTTATTCCCACTGCACACAACAAGAACACTAATTAAGTTCAAATTATGATTACAAATTGTGTATTTCCCTTGAACACTTCAGGTCTTACATATATTCACTGAGTGAATCAGGCATTAGACGTATTATCTCAAATCGGCGGGGCTAATATACATTCTGACTGACTGCTTCAAATGTACAGTGTATCGAACCGGGGACAACGTGGAACATGTGTTGCACATTCCGTGGCTACCACACTGACTGAACCTCTGCTGTATCGTCTATTATTGTTAGTATTTTAACTATTAATATAACCACCACTGTTAATCTACACCACCACCAAGTAAATACTTAAATGAACAAAGAGTAATTTACATTCTAAAACATGGTTTAAAAAGTATAAATGTGTAAGAGCTCCAGCAATTATTTAACTGTCATAAGATATCTGTCCAAAATAAACCTATGTATGGAAAGTATTATCATCATCATCATCATCATCATCAAAATCATCATCGCCGTCGTCATCATCATCACCACCACCACACCGCCACAACATCACCATCACCATCATCATCATCATCACCCCACCACACCGCCACCACATCATCATCACCATCATCATCACCACCATCATCATCATCATCATCATCATCGCCGTCGTCATCATCATCACCCCCACCACACCGCCACCACATCACCACCACTCATCATCATCATCGCCACCACATAACCATCACCATCATCATCATCGCCGTCGTCATCGTCATCAGCATCACCACCACCGCACATCAACCACATCACCATCATCGCCACCAGATCATCAACATCACACCACACCCACCACCACCACCTCATCATCATCATCATCATCATCATCATCATCATCATCATCATCATCGCCGTCGTCATCATCACCACCACCACCACCACCATCACCGGAACACCCACATCACCATCATCATCATCATTTCATCTGTGTTGTGTGCAAGACAAATAACCGCCTAGTCAGAACAGAACATCATGTTATTTCACTCGGGACAAGTGCTTGGGCTCGTCAGGTACTCACACGTACTGTGTTCCGTGCTGTGGACAGAGGTTAACCGGGTGTTTTCACAAATTTCATTATAATGTTAAATTGTTTACATAGTTTCTTTTTTACAGATATCTGATGACAGTTTCACAGGGGGTGAATGCTATTTACTAAGTTAGCACTTGCTACAATTTGAAACATATCTGCATTCCAGGATTGCCAGTATGTATCAGACAGAGGTTTGGAGACATGTTACTTCAACCGTGAAGACGATGTAAAACTCAAAATTAAAATATTGGAAATACCCGATTCATCCTAACTATTTTTAATAAAAGTCAATCATTACATTTTTGCTCGTATGTCCATTATATGATAAACTACGTAGAATACACCTTTAAGAATTGCATTATTTCCACCCACCTATAGATAAATTTTATTCTTTATTAAACTGCAACAACCATGAGATGATTAGCATGGTGGTATGTTTATATATCACGCTATGAAACTCAGAAAACAATAATCAGCATCGAGCATCGTATGAACGTCATAATTGTACGAAAATATATTCAGTCAATACCAATAAAATTGTTCTACGAGGGGCGTCCCCAAAAGTAGTCGGCCTAACTATATTCTCGATGTCCAATGTTAGAAAGCTTCCATTTTATTTTGAAGGAATCATTAGCAAAATATCCAAAATTTCAAATATGTGGGTAATGTGGTTAACGAGATATTAGTCATCACAACACATTGGGGTGTAATATTTCTTTAAAAATTGTCAAAAAGTGAAAAACGATCTGTCATTATGTACCTCTTGGATAATGGTATGCCCTCAGATAATATATAAAATATGTTCAGTATAGTATTGGATGACGTCCCGTCATAATCAACATTCAAAGATTTCGATTGCTTGATTAATATTTAGACGGGTCTGTTTTTAAAGGACACTCCCATTTTATGAATAGTTGAAAACATTAGAATAAATTACGACCTTATGATTACGTCATCTGAAACAAAATGGGGATTGTGAGGCTGGCAATTTGCTTGAGGTTGACAGATACCGTAGAAAAATAAAACATAAAAACAGCTGCATTTGTATAATTTTCTAGGTGGGGCCGACTACTTTTTGGACGCCCCTCCTACATTGTACTGGTATACAGACTGTACATTGTAGTATAGGCCTTTGAGTATTGAATAAAGTTTGATATAAATTGATATACATGTAGATTGATATACAAGTGCGCTGATTTACAACTGGGTCTCTATCCAAGCTGAGTACAATGCAATGCAATACAATACAAACGATATAGTTAGGTATACAGTTTCCAGGCAGAAGTTTCGACCTGGGATTCAACATTCTTAACTTAACATCTACACAAGATGGGGTTCTACAAAGTCCACCATCGAGCGTTATTAAAGTGTACTTTTCTTTATCGGTACTGATTTTCTGAGAAACTCTACAGAAGTCTTTTTAATTAGTTAATAATGGGTATAACCCCATGTTTCAAATTATCTATCCAGATGTTGGCTAGAGAATGTGTGTAAATGTGCCTTACGGTAGAAAAAAACATACAGCAGAACGTATATCCCAATTGCGTAGATCGATGCTCATGCTGTTGATCACTGGATTGTCTGGTCCAGACTCCATTATTTACAGGCCGCCGCCGTATAGCTGGAATATTTCTGAGTTCGGCGTAAAACTAAACTCACTCACTCATATAAGTATATAACGTCACCGTACTCGTGGAATAACTAAGTCAAGTTGTTATCAAATTGTACAAGATGGGATTTGCATGTCTTCTCTGTGGTCAATGACCCTCGTAAAGCCGGTTTATTTTATGCTTGTTCTCTTTCGATATACACCTTTAAGTAAAACAGAATTTTCGTTTCAAAAGTGACCATCACTATTTTACTCACCAGTAACGTGGCGATCCTTAATAGATGCTGAACAACCAGAACAAACTGTACCTCCGGGTGACGTCACATCACTATTCACGAGGGACCTCGTAAAGACGTACCCAGCAACCAGGCCTCTAAATTGCGCCTCGGTCCCATTGTACAAAACACCCTTAGCGCTAAAACTGTGGCTAGTCTGTGTTAAGCTATTGGAGCAAGGATCTCTAAATCGGTATGTACAACGTCACCTCGAACAGGCGTCGGACCTCGAATAGAAGCTTGGAATCGAATATACGCAGGGCTTTTTAACTCGCCTGGTCTCGAACAGAAGCGGGACCTTTAAAAGACGCGTGGTTCCGACGCCAATTAATACGTCGGTATATGTGTATATATCGTTCAAGTATTTGGTATGATTTGTCTAGGTGCAAGTGAGTGAGTGAGTGAGTGAGTGAGTGAATGAGTGAGTGAGTGAGTGAGTGAGTGAGTGCGTGAGTGCGTGCGTGCGTGCGTGCGAGAGAGAGAGAGCGCATATGTGTATGTGTGTTTGTTCTGCAAGTTCGTCAGTTATTTCAAATATGTAAGTTTTACTGAAGGGTCGAAGAGACTTACACGCAGCTGACTGACTTGAATATTTTTGTCCTCTGATTTGAAATGGAATAAGGATAGAAACGGCTTTAAACTTTATTCACTCACCGTCAGACAGAAGCCATGCAATAATATGTGCCCGTCTTGATAAAAGGAAACGAACAGTGTCTCTTTGTTCCTTTTTCTTATATCGGTTTAAGATGCTTTAAGCGCTGATTTTCTGTAAAATGTGTTCATTTCAAAGACTTAAGTACTAACGAAATAGAAATAAAATGGTTTTACTGTTTATTTGTTTATTACTTCATTGAAATAAGTAGTTTTAACAAATATTAAAATAACTATGTTTTCCCCAACTAGGCCTTTTAATTTGGTCCTCTAATCAGCATCCAAAATACCATTTTACAGATAAAAATATTTATCAACAAATTTAGAAAAATGTTATAACAAACGCTACAATGGGTGGTAATTTGTTACTACCTGCAGCCAGAGGCCAGGCATGAGAAATGTACTGAGAAAATCAATAAATTAATTATTTTGTACATGAATTAGGATAAAAGAAATAAAAGTTGCATTGTAAATATATTCTGTACCCAAACCTATGGAGAACACGTCTCATCTGCATCCTATAGCTTGCATCAGAAACGTACATTTTGACGTTGATGAAATTACAAGGGATAAAAATGACACGATTTGCTCTCCTCTAACTCATCTATTTCGGATGATTTTACAAAAAGTGTTAAAAACAAAAAATAGGGAAGAACGATAGTCATAGAATATTTACCAATCAAACTTTAGTTGTGTTCAAAAGTACGAAATAACCACCAAAAATCATTTTATTTCTATCTGTTGTTGTTCATGTTTCTTAATCCCCCAGAAAGACCAAGGACAGAATAACAACCTCAAACATTAGAAAAGAGATTTTTATGTTGAAGTTTTTCTGATCATTAAAGGAATAACAGCAACAATTAATTCATTATTTGTCAGTTGGAATAGTGGATGTGGCAAGCTGCCATTTATTTACTTGTTTATTGTGACAAAAAAATCCACTGAAAATAGATCCGTTCGTGAGATGAACGCGTGTATAAATATATAAGGTCGTAATTTAAGGGTGAGCACAGGCTATTGGACCAAATATTCTTGTCAGTGGCCAGTGTACGCATGCGTGTACTTTTAAGTGTCTCTCTATATATATTCCGAAAATTACTTCCAGTTTCAAACTTAAGTTGAACTTTTCTGTCAACTGCTAAGCAATCGTAGGCTGAACAATATGTTTTGGACGGGTGCAAAGGAAGATTCCATTTCGGTTGAGCAGCGGGATGGAGAATGGCGAGGTGCGAGTCCAACCTTTCACCCCATGAAAGACATGGACTGTCCGGATCATGAGAAGAGCGGCTTCAATAATCAGATTGAAATTTCTGTTTTACAGTAGTTATAATGTTTCAACCTATCTGTAATTTTCACTTGTTTATTTTCACATGTTTGTTAACAGACACCATTTTCTAGCGCCAATTACAAGCGTTAAAAGGAGCGGTTGGCTAACTTAGTGGTTAAAGCGTTCGCCAAAGACCGAGGTTCGATTCCGCACATGGGTACAATGTGTGAAGCCCATTTCTGTTGTCCCCCATCCTGATATTGCTGTATTGCTAAAAGCGGCGTAAAACTCGCTCACTCACCACAAGCGTTAAAAGACAAAGTATGATAAGGGAAAAATGTCAGTTTTTGGGAAACTTACTGACAACGATGCTTTTTCAGAATGCGACCGATAAATGACAACGATATGCTTTTGTGAAGCATATAACTATACCTAATGATGGGATCTGATTTATATTTGGCGACATTTTCTTTACATATTTGGATCGAAGGATTCCTCCGACAAGAACCAACAGCTACAATCGAATTCTTGGGAAACATTATTTGATGGAGTAGAAAAACAAAAATGCAAAAATGCAAATATAAACTATATCATCATCATCATTGTCAACGTCGAAGGGCGTTAAGGTAGCATATATATAGTGGTGAAAGTGGTCGCTCGACCCGGATTCATTTCTCCACATGGGTATGAAGTGAGAAGCCTTGTTTGTCTCCCGCCGTGATATTGCTGAACTATTGTTACGATCGGCGCTAAACTGCACTCACTTACTCCTTTCTGCGTTTTATAAACTACGGCCTATTTTAATGCCCCCCATCGTGATATTGCTAGAACAGCGTCAGTTTTGCGTTTCGATTTCTCTCAGTAATAGACACAAGTTGTCGAGATACACACACATCTGTCGTATATAGCCTGCAATACATGTTTTTTCTGATTAATCGACAATCTAAGCTTTACTTTGTAAAGAAAGTATTCAAATAGACTTCCCAGAACGGCTAAATACGATGTGAGTGAACTCAATAATATGTGGATGTGCCCGAAGCAAGAGAGTGAACGTTGGTTAATGCCGGTCACCAATATTCCACCCACAAAGCGAGATGTTAGCCGGGTATGGTAAACAAACAGCCCTCAACTGAGCTATCTCATGCAACACTGACCTGAGCTAACACACGAAACCTTGACCTGATCTAACTCACGAAACCTTGACTTGAGCTAACGCATGAAACACTGACCTGAGCTAACTCATGAAACCTGGACCTGAGCTAACTCATGAAACCTTGACCTGATCTAACTCATGAAACCTTGCCCTGATCTAACTCATGAAACCTTGCCCTGATCTAACTCATGAAACCTTGACCTGATCTAACTCGTGAAACCTTGACCTGATCTAACTCGTGAAACCTTGACCTGATCTAACTCGTGAAACCTTNACCTGATCTAACTCGTGAAACCTTGCCCTGATCTAACTCATGAAACCTTGACCTGATCTAACTCATGAAACCTTGACCTGATCTAACTCGTGAAACCTTGCCCTGATCTAACTCATGAAACCTTGACCTGATCTAACTCATGAAACCTTGACCTGAGTAGTATACACAACAGCGGTTCTGTGACAGGTCCTTACCAAAAGCTTAATTAAAAAAATCGGTGCAATAGTTTCTAAAATATTTTTAAAAAATTAAGCCTTTGGTAAGTCCCTTTCACAGTTCCACTACTGTATACACTACTTGTGGACGTGCATGCAAAATGTCACGAAAATCGGTCGAATAGTTTAGGAGATGCTGACTTTTGAGCGAGCTATTATGTACAGCTCGTAGAGATAAGTAGCTCTCAGTCGCTCGACACTATCAGGGGCGGTGGGGTAGCCTAGTGGTTAAGGCGTTCGCTAGTCGCCTCGAGGACCCGGGTTCCATTCCCCACATGGGCACAATGTGTGAAGCCTATTTCTGGAGTCTCCCGCGGTGATATTGCTGGAATATTGCTAAAAGCGGCGTAAAATTAAACTCACTCACACACTCAACACTATCAGTGGTCCTCGTCGTGTGAAGGTAACGGAGCTGGATTGACAATACTGAGGTCCCGAACAAACGATCAGGTGATTAGTATGAAAAGTATTTCACCCAGCAGTCAATGGGGACCCGGTGGTATAAGTCATATGACTGTTAACCTTCTAGCGCCTCACTGGCAGCTTGGGTTATCCGGGGTGATAATGCGTTAACGCTTTGAGCATGCACACGTGCGTAGAAACAGGCGCTTTATAAATGGCCATTATTATCATTATATATCAAGGTAACATGACGGAATAAATCCAAGAGAGGACATCAATATAGATTTCACTAATCCGCCTTAATCCGCCTCAATTCGCTCGTTGAAACATCAGCCGATGATTTTGATCATTAAAATTACACGCTGATCGTTTAAAATGTTAAAGGGGAAGTGTACACGAATAAATCACATTTATTCTTATGTGAATCAAAATGAACTGTTTTAATTAGTTAAATTAATACCATTGTTTGAAAATATACACTTATTTTTCTTACAATGTAAATATGACCCTCAAAATAAGTGCTGAAATGTTATGCCAATATGACGCCTTTGTTTGCCGAGCTAAACAGGCCACAGTTATCGCCCTTTCATTATGACGTAATTGGTACCACTTGATTTTAAACTGGTCACCTGTCTAGTCCCAAATCAAAAGACAATAATACTGAAATTAATCACGTGAAAAAAGTTTGTGAAAATTCGAAAGAAACATAAGAACAGAAAATGTAAGCAGCAGGACAGATTGATCGTGTAACCTCACCTCAAGGAAAATACAGTACCAAATATGTATAACAATGTTGACGTCCGTATGACATAACTATCGGGAAGCGACTTTTACAAAATGGCGTGTTCACTAACACGAGTACGCTAGAGCTTTCGAAGAAATTTTCGTTGTTTCAAGCAACGTATATGCATAAATGTGACATGTAAGTAGTCCGAAAATTCTGTCAGTCTGCTGGTTGTTATTTTCATTTTGTTTTCATTGTGACCAAGGGAAATAGTAAGAAATTAAGAGAGGTACCGTCATCGTTGTGCGTGAGTTTGCGTCAATCATGGCGCTACGCATTCAGAAACTATGATATGTTGTGATGAATCTAGAAAATCAATCGAATACACCTATTTTATTTAACTATCGCT